>UCOK01008771.1:0-12045 GCA_900474325.1 Synergus umbraculus | reverse complement strand
AATTTCGAAACGCCTCAAAGCCATGAGAATGATTTAGAAGCAAGGAAATTGGGTTCCTTATGAATTGAAGCCAAGAGACGTTGAACGCCGTTTCTTTGCTTGTGAACAGCTGCTTCAAAGACAGAATCGGAAGGGTTTTTTTACATCGCATTGTAACCGGCGACGAAAAATGGGTCCACTACGATAATCCCAAACGCAGAAAATCATAGGGAATGCCCGGACATGCCTCCACATCTACGCCCAGACCAAAAGTAGTGGCTAGTGACGGACAGTACTTTGAATCATAAACAGGTAATCACTTTTTCAGAATAAAGCCTCAAATTTTCGAAAAAATCGTCGGAAGCAAAGTTGTGCACCTAATAGATTTTTTTCCCTAGTGTTTTACAAAATTGTGCAGACAAACTGCTTCAAGAATAATGAGCTTTATGTTATTCACGTGTATATTAAATGGGATGATTTTTACGTAAAAATATCCATTTCCGTTGAGAAAACATAAACATAACCTCAAGTAGTTGAGTTTAGAAAACCCAAACGCAAACATAACCTCAAATAGGTGAGTTTAGTTGTTTCTGATAAAAATGGGATGATTTTTGCGTAAAAATATCCATTTCCGTTGAGAAAACACAAACATAACCTCCAATAGGTGAGTTTAGTTGTTTCTGATAAAAAAAGGGATGATTTTTACGTAAAAATATCCATTTCTTTTGAGAATACTGTAAATGACTTTGGCGAAGTGGTTAAAAACTTAGATAAAGACTCTCAAACGCTGAATAATGTCAAACTACATTGTTCCAAATGTACTTCTCTGATCCTTAATGTGCTTTCACCATGCTTATTGGACGACCTCATCGATGATTTAGGAAATGCACATTATTCTCTAATTATAGACGAAAGCACTGCTATAGACACAAAGAAAATAATGTGCATCATGCTCCGTTATTTCAGCAAAAGTTTTCGTAAAGTACGCACAACATTCTATCGTCTTGTGGAATTAGAATCAGGGACAGCAGAACAGATGACAAATGTTTTAAAAGAACAGCTACAAAAAGATGGCCTTAAATTGGAAAAACTCCTCGGAATTGGAATTGATGGTGCAAACGCAATGGCTGGGGAACATAATTCTGTTTCATCTAAATTCAGGGAAATTGTTCCTCATCTTGTAACAATAAAGTGTGTTTCACATTTGTTACATCTCTGTGCCGCACGCGCATGTGATGTGCTACCGAAAAACCTTGATTTTCTCGTAAAAGAAAGTCATTTCTGGTTTTCAAGGAGTACAAAAAGAAACATCGACTATAAGATATTGCATAAAACTATTGCTGACTCTAATCCAAGGAAAATCACTAAGTTATCGGGAACACGATGGCTTGCTCGACTAAATGCGATTGAAACGATTCTGGATCAGTGGGATGTTTTGGAATTACACTTTAATACGTATAGAGTTTCAGAACGTGGAGACCCAGGATTCAAAGCTGAAACTTTATACCAAATGTATCGTTGCATAGAAAACAAATTGTACTTGGTATTTACTTGGTATCTAAACAATCTATTGTATTCGACGTTACAGAAATTAGTAATTCCACACCAGTTGGCAAAGACACAGGAACAGGATTTATCCAGCTTTAAATTTAAAGAATATTTAATGCCATCAGATTGCATTAATTTTGGATTTTACTTCAACGAATTAAGGAATCAATGCAATCCCGAAACTACCCATGATTAAGCAAAGGTGCAGAGATTTTTTAATCAAATTGGCAGAAGAATTACAAGCAAGGATGTCGAAGAACATCAAGGTTTTGGAAAAAATCTGTCTTTTTGCACCTGAAGTGGCTTCTCGTCAGAGCAAATAAGACATAACCGAACTCGCAAAATCGTTTCAAGCAGTTTGTCTCGATGTAGAAGAAACAATTAAACAATGAAAATCGCTTAGAAATTAGTGACAAGACTTCAGATGAATTTTGGACTCAAGTGACAGAAAACGTTAATGCTGGAGGAGATAAGTGTTTTGACCACATTTCCAAACTAGCCCTTGCTTTTCTCAGTTTACCTTTCTCCAACGCCACTGTAGAAAGAGCATTTTCGATTGTGAACATTATTAAAGATAAATTGAGAAATAGAATGGCAACCAAGACTGCTAATGTTATTTTGCGAGTACGATATCTACTGCCGAATGTAGATAAATGGCTTAATTTTTAGGAAAAAATGTTTATATTGCAAACATAAAATTGGAAAAATTAAATTTGCTTCTATGGTCATTATTACAAGCCCTTAATAGCCTACGAATTTGCGAGATGTGAATCGGCATGTAATCAAGTTTATATCTTTTGGTTTAAAATATTCATCTTTTCATTTTATCATATGAAGTTTCCATAGTCTGTCTCATTCTACAAATTTGTAGAATGAGGCTAAATTATGGGATCATTACGTAGTAGAGTGAGAAGACCAACACTTTCAAACAGAGGTATAAATGCGGCTTAAATTGAATAGCATTTAAAAATCAAAACTGTATAGGGAGAAATCTAGGGATTTTTCAGTTCGACTTAGGGAAATTTGGGGTGAAATTGTGACACTCGTGGGGGGAAATCCGGAGACTCATCTGACAACACATAATTGTACTAGCCTGGTCAGGGTCCGTGTGTCGAAATGTCTCAGAGCCTTTTTCGCAGGCGGAAAAACCGAGTTGTGAATTGCCGCTTGCTTGTGCAAGCAACATCGACATATAGAAATGGACCGCTAGCCCTGTGGAAAAAATGGAAATAGGCTTTAGAGAGAGAAAAAAAACGTGAGAGGAAAACCTGTCTCTTTCTAGGTAAAGCTGATTAGTCCTGATCTATCTAAATTATCTGATCCAAGAGGGTCGAGATTTATCTCCAGCAATAAGTTTTATGTAGAAGGAGACAGGTTTTCCTCTCACGTTTTTTTTCTCTCTCTAAAGCCTATTTCCATTTTTTCCGCAGGGCTAGCGGTCCATTTCTATATGTCGATGGCAAGCAAGTAGCCTGCTTGCTTGCAGATGCATGAATGTACCTTTAGTTTTTCGGCTCCGTGCCCCGCATAACTAACCTTATCATCTGTATATGTGAATTAGTAAGCGGATTTTTAAATGACTACAACGTATGAAAGGGAAACATTGTTTTGGATCACTTTTTTAATTAATGATGACACTAAGAATTACAAAGTGTATTAATTGAATTTCAAAATTACGTTATCTGAGTTTATTCAAACTATATGTTTCGAACGTACAAATAAGTTATACGTTCGTGTTTTAAGTTCATAAAAAAAAATAATAAAAAACAAATATATTGTCGTTAAAAATATAAATTTATTGAATAGGTGTTATAAGTTGTACAAAATAGAGATATAAAAAAAGTTATATCTTGAAGTTCATTAATCGCGATACCGCAGAGGAGAAGACAAGTAATTCTCTCGAAAGCTCTGATGCGACTGATTTTTCAAACTAGTTACTGAGGTATGAAGGTCTGTTAATTTAGAAAATTTTGAAGGTGAGGATAAAGACCCAAGCCAAAGAAATGCGCGTCGCGTCAATGGAATTTCCCAGTGATACATTTTACCTTCATAAAACCTAATACTTAGATGGACAAGATTTAGAGCAATAAAATACTTAAAAGCCTACAACGGGATGAAAATCCCCAAGCTTATCGCAATAACCATTTAGAGTAGTAAACTAAAGATATCTAAAGGTCCGTTTTGGGCCTTTTCCCAACTTGCCAGAAAGTAAATTTTATAAATATAATCTGTTTAGAACATGAAATCTGAACACTATACATGTACTTATTGTTGAAAATTTAATAAAGATCCAATATTAGAGTAACAAAGTAACAATTTTATATGAATTTTTGAAATATAATTTTTTTAGTGGACTTGGAACAAAATGAATAGTAGATTGTGCAACGAGTGGATGAAATTGGCGATTCCAACGAGTGTGAAGTTTGTCGCGCGAGCGCAGCGAGCGTAGCAATCACACGTGTGGAATCGCCATCGTCCACACGTCGCACATAAAACTTTGTCCAACAAGCGCGAGTGACATGCGGCTTAGGAGGCTCGTCTCGAGAGGGAGAAGTTGTCGATTTCTCAAATGATGACATCACAGTGGTCGAAGTGAGTACTTCTCCCACTAGTGGGAGAAGTCATCAGTTGAGAAATCGACAACTTCTCCCTCTCGAGACGAGCCTCCGAAGTCTCATTTCCCTCGCGGGTGTTGGACAAAATAATTTAATTTAAACTCAGTGAAGTAAATTGACTAATAGATCAACGAAATTAATGATTGAGAATCTTCTATTGCCGCAATTTTAACGTTTTAGAAAATGAAAATGACGAAGGAACTGCTGAAGTACCTTTCTACAAAAAGTTGCAATCCTGGGCTGTAAGATTCAGAAATAATCTGACAGTTGAAGCCATAGAAGTCCTGCTAGAGATATTACGGGCTGAAAATATCCCTAATATACCAAAATCAGCAGCTACTTTATTAAAAACTAAGTCCAATAAAAATGTAAAGTTGATGAAAAGCTCAAAAAACACAAACGGATGGTATTTCTAGTTTGGCATAGAAGAAAGACTGAAAGAAATTATTAAGGAGGAATATACTGAGGAAATGATACGTTTGCTGTTTAACGTTGATAGCTTACCTCTTTTTAATGGTCCAAGTGAGCAATTTTGGCCTATTCTAGGTCTTGTTTTGCACGATAAATACGAATCACTACCCTTGATTGTTTCTGTATATAGTACGACACGCCCGCAAGATCATTCATAAAAAAGTGCAAAGGTCATGGAGGAGTTCACGCTTGTGAGCGGTGTGAAACCAGAGGCAAAACAAAAAATAAAAAAAGAGTGTACTCTAGTATGAATTCTATACGGCGCACTAAAAGTTCTTTTATCAGACAAAGGCAAAAAGAACATCATGTAGGAGGTAGATCACCTTTGCTAGATATACCGGAATTTGACCCTATTAACTCTGTTTTCCTAGATTCGATGCATCTACTATTTGTATTAAATAAATAATGTTTATTTCCAGAAGATGTCATCAAGCAAATATGGCGAACAATAACTGCCAAACTAAAAGAAATTGAAGGAAAAGATTTCGAAGAAATGGAAAATGAAGATTATTATATTTTGATTATTATATATTGAAGATTATTATATTTTGTAGAATTTTAAGTAATTTGAAAAGATTTTATGACATTTTACGAAATTCTATGGGATTTTTATGTATTTTAAGAAATTTTATGATATTTTGTGGAATTTAGAATAATTTTAAGCAATTTAAGAGATTTTTACGAAATGGAAATTGAATGTAGTTTTTAGGATGGTATCCAAGGTAACTAAGAAGTTGTTAATAGTAAATTTGTGTGCACTAAAGTAAGAGTCATTATAAAATTTTTTATACAATGGAGCAGAATCTACTTAAAAAATTAGTTTGTGATTTCCTGCTCAAGGAAATTTATAAATTTCCTTGCTTATATTACAAGAAGGACAAAAAGTATTATAACAAAAAAGCAAGAAATAGTTCGGGTTTTAAGGGATTTTAAGTAATTTTAAGTGATTTAATTAGATTTTATGGGATTATAAAGTAATTTTAAGAGTTTTAATGATATTTTGTAGAATTTTAAGTAATTTGAGGAATTTGAAAAGATTTTATGACATTTTACGAAATTCTATGGGATTTTTATGATTTCAAGAAATTTTATGAGATTTTGTGGAATTTTGAATAATTTTAAGCAATTTAAGAGATTTTTACGAAATTGAAAGGAATTTTACGATGTTTTGAAGGATTCTAAAGGTATTTCAAGATATTTATGGGACATTCAATAATTTTTAAAACTTTTAAGAGATTCAAGGGATTTCATGGAATTTTAAATAATTGCAAGAGGTATTTTATGATATTTTATGAGAAAATGACAAAAAATTCCTCGCAATTTATAGAAATCTTTTAAAATAACATTTTTTTAATTAAATTTCAATTTTTAATTCTTTCAAATAGTTATAAATTCCTCACACTTTCTCAAAAACCTTAAAAATCGCTTGACTTCGTCAAATTGTTTGAAAATTTTTTAAGATCTCTTAAACATCATCATTATTTAAAAATATGTGCAAGCTTTGTAGCTGCTTCATCAAGTCTGTTGATTGATATTAGGTACTCGATTTAGATTTCTGCATCCTCTGGTGCTATCTGTAAAAAAAATAAGGAGCACATTCGCATAAGGACACTCGCGCTTCGCGCTCGACTCTGTTTAAAAAGTTTATGTAATCATAACTCCGGCTTCAAAGTACAAAATACTTTGAAAACAAGAAAATTAGGGTTATTTTTTCACATAAATAAGTGAAAAAAAAGAGGAATAAAAATTAATTTTGAAAGAAATCGTTTACTTTTCAGCAAAAAAAAAATGGATTTTCAAATCAATATTGAAATTTTCACCAAAAATAGTTGCACTTTTAAACTAAAAAAAGGATATTTTCAATCAAAAATAGGTAAATTAAGAGAAAAATTGTACTTTCAATTAAATATTTAAATTTTCAATAAAAAATAGTTTAACCATGGTTATATAGTTTCTTACCTTCAGATATCTTGGAAACACCCGCACTATCAAAGATAGTGCGGGTGTTTCCATCGATAGTCTATTAAAGACATGTCGGGTTCGCGTTATAAATCCTTTTTCTGTCATAAAAACGCAATAATTTATCCATATTTCAGACATTTTATGCATCCATACCAACGCTCTTTCGAAAGCTCTGTCGACAATCTTCATAGATTGGATAATTGAAATTTCCTTTCACTTGATGAAAGTAATTATTCAGCAGTTTTTAACTGAAAAAGTATATCAGTAAATTAGTTATATTCTTGTGGAATTTCAAGATATTTCAAAAGTTAATCTTTTTTTTTAATAATTTTATAAGTTTCGTAGAATTGTAAGATATCAAAAGACTTTTAGAATATAAAAATTATTATTATTAATGTGATTATTAAAAGTATTGGAGAAATATCTTAAAATTCCATGAAATCCCTTAAAATTCCTAAGAAATCATCTAAATATGCGAAAAATCTCTCGAAATCACATAAAATTCCTTAAAATTTCTGAATAATATTTCAAATTCCATAAAAATTCATAAAACTCTTACAGAACTTTTAAAATCCCTTAAAATTTCACCAAATATCCGAAAATCCCATACAATTCCACTAAATCGTTTTAATATCCTAAAAATCTCTTGAATTTCGTAAAAATCATTTTAAAATCGTTAAAAATGCACATAAAAACCTTCAAAATCATTAATCTCTTGAAACCCATGTTAAAATTAGTGTGAATCTGTAAAAATTTCTATCAACCTCTTGAAATTCCTTCACATTTAAAATCCCTTAAAATTATTAGATTTCTTAAGGGATTTGGTGAGATTTTATTGGATTTTCAAGAATTTAATAGAATTTAACGATATTCTAAAAAAGGCAATCATAATTATTAATAATTATATATAACATAACACAATAACCTCAACCTACCTTTTCAACTCTGGTAACACTGCGACTTCTTCGTGAATGCAACTTATATTTGTTTTTCTAATTTACACTTTTAATTTTAATTACATTTTTTAAGTTTTATAAAAAGTATATGCATTTTTTAAACTTTTATCAATATATATTTCCCTTTTAGGTTAAGTTTACTGTTTACTTTGACAGTTTGAATTTCTGAGGCGACTTCATCTGCATTCATCATACAGCACGATTCAACGAATATATAGAGCGACGCCGACTTTGAAAAAATGAAAAGTAATTAGGGGGAAGGCATTAATGCAGGCCACTGTACTAACGAATAAAAATTTCACCTAAGAGTGTATAGAAAGGAGATTTCAAAAGACGTAGGTATAGAATGAAATAAATTTTGTAATTGTTAAATTTTGGAAAAATTTGCACTTTTTTAAAAGAAATAAAAACTTTGACGAGAAATGGAGTTGGAGAAAGAAAATACACAGAAAAAAAAGTCTTAAATCAAGCCCGAGAGGATTCTTTTTGTTACATTTTAAGCCTAAAAACTGACTTAAAATGTAAAAAAAAAAAACAAGCCTCTCGGGCTTGATTGAAGACTTTTTTTTCTTTATATATTATACAAGCTAACAAGAAAAGAAAAACTGAAAACTAAAACAAAGTTTACTTTAAATATATTTCAAAATTATTAGGTACTTGTCATTCATGCGTTTGAAAAGATGGTGTATATCAGAGGCAAGACCTCTTCTTTCGTGAAGCAGCGAGGCTGCTTTGATTTTTCAATCATCAGGAGAGGGATCTTATGTGAACCGGCGGCATTAGCACACTTCAAAATTGTCACACGATCTTTGACCTCTTTGAATACTTCTGCTTCTTTTTCTTCGGCTGCAGCTAAAGTCTTCCTTGGCAAAGAGTTAAAGAAGAGCCCTGTCTCATTAGCATTATATAAGTTGTCTAGCTCGTAGCCTTCCTCCGAGATGACGGTTTGTATCATCTTTGTGAATTTAGCAGCTCCATCTTTACCGATCGCAGCTTGCTCTCCTTTCAATTAGATTTGTCTTATTCCGTGCCTTTTTTTAAACCTGTGTAGCCAGCCCTCGCTAGCCAAGAACTTTTTTGATGGGGAAATTGTATCAGGCTCTTCATTCTCTTTGTCCTTTTCTTACATCTGTACATTGATAGATTTTGCCTTTTCTCGTAGCATATATCCTTGGACACATACTTCCAAGCTTCATTGTTGACGAAACCAATCGAGAAGAATTTTCTCAAGTAACGGATGTTTACCTTCATCAATTCTTGGTCTATTATTCATATTTTTTGGAATTTCAGGGAATTTTGCTTGGTATGTATCTTTCTTCTTTATTATTTTTCCTATCGCAGCCTTGCTCACGCCGTACTTAGCATCAATCACTGAGTATTTTACTCCTTCGGCGATAGAGTCGATATAGTAGCAATCTTCTCCTTTAGAGTAAGTTTTTTGTGCGACATTTTTGTTTCTGTCGTACTTTTTCTGAAAAATTGTATCATATTAATACTGGAATGTGTAATGTACCGAAAGGTAGCAAAGAGAAGGGGGTACAATTGAATGTTGATCAAAAGATATTCATATTGTGCGTCCCTGTATCGATTAATGATCACCGATGAGTGATCAGAAGGCTTGGGGCCCTCGTCGAGTTCAGAGGTAACGTCTACCCTGGTCTCACAAAGTGATTAGTATATCCATTCGTTTTCAATTTGGTGCTGGAGATCTCAACAAGCTTTAGAACTGCGGGGATCGCGGGGACGCTTGTGATTTCCTTGGTTTTTTATAAATACGACGCCGAGAAGCTGCAAGGACGGAGGACTAGAGATATACAGAGAGGAAGGACTTCATATACTCCGTGCAACATATCCGTACCGAGGTAGGAGACAGCGTAATCATTGTAAATAATATAGATCTTGTGTATGAGTGCGAATGTCGACAGAAATCTGAGGATAGGACTGATCGTGATCGCGAGGAAAATTTTTTAGCGAAATTGTTCCTGATTCGGGTATTGTGGGAATGTAAATAATAAATTGTTTGGAATTGTCCCGATGCTCGAATAAATGTCTCGGGGGTGATTTCGAGAGAGAATTTGAAACCGACGATTTTGTTTTGATCACCCGGGTTGTGTCGGTGAGTGTGGTCGAATTTGGATTGGATCATTTATATAATTGGAAATTATCATCTGTAATAAAGTTGTCTGTGTGTTTTGGTGGAACTTAATCGTTGCGAAATGTCATTACAACGCACCCCTCCACCCACAAACAACGATTCGTTGTCCTCCCAAAGAACCCGACCATCACAAATGGCGCCCAACGAAAATGTAGAGAATTCGCGAGATGGGCAACCAAACGAAAGTCGCGAAAACATTATAAGTACGCAAAATTTACAAAGACAAAAAGAGAGAGAAAGAATGAATGTGGAACGAATGGAAAGAGAAAATTTGATAGAAATTGATTCGAGTAGAGCCCAAAGTAACGATTATCGTTTAAATCGGTCTGAAAATAGACATATACCTAATGTTGATATTTTGATAGTGAAGAACGAAATGGTGTTTCGGTTTAATACCCCTATTATCAATCAGGGTTTAATTGTTATTCTCGAAAACCTTATCAAGCAATATTTAAATCGACCTGCTGAAATATTTTCCGCTAATAGTACACCGAAAAAAATAGTTTCTTCGTTTGAGAGGAAAATTCCGTTTATAGAATCCTCTCATATTTTTATATAAAAATGAGCATATGTCTCTATGAATAAGATTATTTTCCTCTATTTTTTTAAAATAGAGGTGACAAAATGCCTACTTTCGCAATTTTCTCTCAGACTCAGAATAATCCTCTCATATTGAGAGGATTTAGTCTTAGAACAGGCGTTAGTGACGCCAGTGAGGTGTAATAGACTAACCTATTCGTGTCACGTTCTCGGTCGCCATCGGTCACGTTACCCAAAACTCCAAAAGTGCCAGAATGGAATCGACGCTATCAGCTTTTTTGTCACAACAATTGGACCTAAGTTGTTACATCGAATTATTCGATAGTAAGTAAATTTTCTACTTAACAAACTAATAGAATCGGTTGGTAGTTTCGCGATTTTGCTAGAACATTTAGATGCGTTAGAAGATTAGAAGAGAAGAATGTGTCGAGTAGTGTGTCAAATGTGTCGAATGTAGAAGTGAAGAATGTGTTTAACAGTGCGCTACGTTTTTTATATATATACTGTAAAATTAAAAAATCTTTTTGTCAATAAATTAAAATTATAAGTGCAAAATGCATTATTGATTTCAAAACCCCTAAAATAAAACCTAGACAAATAAAAAAACAGTATAAAGGAACCTTTTCAATTGACAGGATTTTTCCTTTTATTTTAAGAGGATTCCTCTTCATTTCAGAGGAATCCTTTCTAGAATAGAAAATCCTCCAAAATTAAGAGGAAAACTTTATACACCATATTGTAGAGGACAATTTGCATCAGAATAAGAGGAATCCACTTAAACGAAGAAAATACTTTTTTCGGTGTATTAAACAAAATCTGCATGGATGATTCGCCGTAAAACCTCTCATAAATCCTAAAATTGTGTATATTGCTAGATTATCTCCGATTAATCCCGCCAGCGAAAAATACAAGCGAACAGGACCAGAATTTGTTGAAACTACGATTCCATGATTGTCAAGGAATATTAATTCTTCCCGAGTCGAAATTTGGTGCTACTTTAACGCTTTAAGTAGAACTTTTGACCCTACTTTTCGTCTCCTTGTTCCCAACTCGAACGGTGACTCATACTTTTGACGTTCCAAGTCGAAATTTTGACCCTACTTTTCGTCTCCTTGTTCCCAACTCGAACGGTTGGTCATACTTTTGACGCTCCATGTGGAAATTTTGCTTCTACTTTGTGTATACTTATTCTACTGGTACCTACTTGCCGGTCCCAAAAATATTTTCAGATATTTTCATTCTACTTTGCGTCTACATAAGCTACTTTAAATCTTCTCCTCTCCTGGAAAGAACATGCATTTCAAGTAACGCGCGATCCGTCTGTCGTTAATATAATATCCTCAGTTTCAGGATCTTATTTAGTCCCATCATAATCTCTCTTCTTTATTATAACAAATAGAGGAAATAATATAATAACAATGATCTAAAAAATGTTATAGAAAGTTACTCAATTTTATTATTAATCATAAGTATTAGAGCAATAATATACATACATCTAAATAGAAGTTTAATCATTATAAAGCTTATGTTTTCAAAATAACTAATAGCAAAAGAGGGAGTAAGAAGAAAAGAAAAATCAATAATATTTTAGAAAATTGCTCCTTCTGCAGTGCTGCTTGCAAATAGAATGCATTTTCAATACTTAGCATCTATTTTATTGGGGCAATAATAAGGCTTAGAAAAACTGAAGGTCGATCTTCACTGGTTTTCAAGCGACCACTGTTAGGAACCCATTATGGTACAAAGCATTTCATTTACTGTGGGTTTTTCCAAAACCTCACGTTTGTATACCTGTATACTTTTACTGTAACTGACGATC
>UCOK01008770.1:0-24913 GCA_900474325.1 Synergus umbraculus | reverse complement strand
TAACTAAACCTTTACATTTTTCTAGGAATAAATCTTATAATTTAACCTACATTATATTTATTAGTTAGTTTATAATTAGTCAGTTCATAATTATTCAGTTTATAATTATTCAGTTCATAATCAGTCACTTTATAATCAGTCACTTTATAATCAGTCAGTTCACCTTTGTTCATTTGCATGCCAATCTCTCTTATTTCTCAGTTTTTACTTTTACTTCAATTTAATTCTTCGGTTTCTGCATTTCAATATTGTTATTTTAAACCTCAATCATTTAAATTCTGCCGCGTTTCATTTAGTCCAGGAGGTGCTGCCTCTACTGGTTTGAAAAGGAACGGACAATCGTTCCTCGATTGTCACAAGTTCTGGTTTTTGAATTGTATCTATAGGAAAATTACTAAAATTCATTAATAACAGTCAAAAAAAAAGAGCAGCTGTAATTAATAACGTAAAAAATTCATGAAAAAGTGTAATTTAATATTAGAAAAATTAAATATAAAGATGAGTATTTACGGTATTAAGGATGTTGGAGCCAAGTTCTAATTAAAAATTCAATTTCTTCATTTCTCTCAACAGATATTATATTTAGAATCTTTTCCTTCTGTAGAATTAATCAATTTTTAACTAGAATTATGCAAACAGAGCGATAAAATATCTAATTCAAATATTTTTTAGGTAAAATGAATATATCGAATCCAACGCCCTTAATTACAGCTGTTCTTATTGTTACTAAAAACTATGTTCTTCCTTTGATTTTCGTGTCAAGTTTCGATTCTAATAATAATTCTCGTCTATTTATATTTCGTTTGTTTATCTCTCACACAAAATTTTATATATTCTTTTCCAAATTTCAGGCTTTAACACTTGAATTTAATTAAAGCTTTTAGATTTTTATCCATTATTCATTTAATTAAAAAATTATTAAAATTATTGACTCGCTTCAAATGGCTTATTATGCTTGATTACATTAAAAATCAACTTGATTAAATTAGAAACGGATTGTTCAACTTAAAAGCCTAATACCTTATTTTTACCCATATAATTTGCTACAGTATTTCCCTAATTCGATCTGTCGATTTAAACAACAACGGTTTGTTTGCAAAGTCTAATAGCTTCAAACAATAAGATAATATTTTTATTATTGCTTGCTTTCTTTATCAGAATTTCATCAATTTTTAATTTTTTATCACTACAAGGTAATTACTGAAGGAGGATTCATTGAAAAAATGGTTAAATGGTGAAATAATAGCACAAATACTACTATTGAAATTATAGAGACATCATATAGTTAGTTTACCACTTTACGGAATATGCTAGAGAAATCAATATCCTTTTCGCACAATCAATTTACCTGCAATTTATCAATTTATTTAAACTCATAAACGTTTTATTAACACAGTATTTAATTATAATTTTATTTCAAGAACTAGCGACAAACAATTCATTGATTCGATGCCATGAAAGGATTTACATTAACAGGAAACTTCACCTCGTGTACAAAAACCTCCATTTTCAGTCTATAGTTTTGTAAATAAGAATTGAATGTATCTGTCGGTATATGAAGGATGATCGCAGAACACAGAGTTCCACTTTTTATGGGATTATTAGATAGTACACTGTGTATGATATAATCATTGAGATCTCCATTGCCAGGAATGATGGCAGAAACTAATAATTTATATATATCTCTTACAGTATTGTTAGAATAACTCATAAGGATGTCATGATATGTAGGCTGACGTTCACATTGGAAGGATACCGATATGTACGGATTTTTGATCGATCTCCAAATTGTGTCAACAACTTGGATGGATCTTATTTCGTGTCTGTCCGTGGGCTGCAAATTGTCGAGTTCACAAAGGTAGATTGTCTCGATACGTTCCTCATTTTGTGTGGGCGCGATGTCACCTGAGGGACCTGCGGGACCTGCGGCGCCAGCCATTTTTCTGAAAATCACTTAAAAAAATTTATTAATGGCCTTAGGATAGATTTTCCAAAAGGTCTTGCATTACAGTTTATCACATTTAATTTCATTGCACTAACACTAATAGAAAAAACCTATTGCAATAAATATGTCACTGAAAAATGTGACTATGTTGAACATATGCGATATCTTTTCAAAATATTCTACAATGAAAAATCGTCTTAAAATAAATTAACAATACTTTTTAATTATGCAAAATATACCTTTTCAAATTTCGTAGAAAATCTTTTCAGCCTTCAATTAATCAGTATTGACTCGATTTGAATCGATCAGATAAATTAAAATTGATTAGAATAAACAATCTTTCTCTGTCGTTGACTCGGTTGCAAAATTGCAAATAGATTCGTCATTCGATTTACAAGTACAATTTGGCTTCCGGAGTGGTATCGTAGTTCAAGGAATTCCAATAAATGGCGCTCCGATTAGTTATTCCGGGTTTTGAATTGTATCTATAGCAAAATTACTAAAATTCCTTAATAACTTGGTACTTCTTATAAATATAAAAGGAAGAATATAGTTTTTAGTAACAGTAAGAGCAGCTGTAATTAATAACGTTAAAAATTCATGAAAAAGTATAATTTAATATTAGAAAAATTAAATATAAAGATGAGTAGTTACGGTATTAAGGGTGTTGGAGCCAAGTTCTAAATTAATAATTCAATTTCTTCAATTTTCTCAACAGATATTATATTTAGAATCTTTTCCTTCTGTAGAATTAACAAATTATTAACTAGAATTATGCTACAGAGCGGAAAAATAGTTATCCATAATTTTCGTTGCGTAAAATGGAGAATGAAATTTTGAGCTTACCACTTGAATCCAACACCCTTAATTACAGCTGTTCTTATTGTTACTGAAAACTATGTTCTGCCTTTGTTTTTGTGTCAAGTTTCGATTCTAATAATAATTCTCGTCTATTTATATTTCGTTTGATTATCTTTCACACAAGATTTTATATATTCTTTTCCCAATTTCAGGCTTTAACACTTGAATTTAATTAAAGCTTCTAGATTTTTATCCTTTAATAATTATCGACTTATACTATTTTAAGCTAAAAATTATTAAAATTATTGACTCGCTTCAAATGAATAATCAATAAACAACAACGGTTTGTTTGCAAAGTCCAATCTCTTCAAACAATAAGAAAATAATTTTATTATTGATTACGTTCTTTATCAGAATTTGATGGATTTTTTATTTTTTATCGCTACAAAGTAATTTACTGAAGGATTCATTGAAAAAATGGTTAAATAGTGAAATAATAGCACAAATACTGCTATTGAAATTATAGAGACATCATATTGTTAGTTTCCCATTTTATGGAATAATGCTAAAGAAATCAATATTCTTTTCGCACAATCAATTTATCAATTTATTTAAACTCATAAACGTTTTATTATCACAGTATTTAATTATAATTTTCTTTCAAGAACTGGCGACAAACAATTCGTTGATTCGATGACTTACAACACATTAATAGGGTTTACTTGTCATCCAACGGCAACTCTTGTAGAAAAACCTCCATTTTCAGTCTATCGTTTTGTAAATAAGAAGTGAGTATAGGTGTCGGTACATGAAGGATGTGCGCAGTACACAGAGTTCCACCTTTTATGGTATAAGGTGCTACACTGTGTTGAACAAAATCCTGGAGGTCTCCATTGCCACGAATGATAGCAGAAATTAATAATTTTAATATATCTCTTTGAGAATTGTTAAAATAATCCATATAGATGTCATGATATGCAGTCCTAGAGTCACACCGGAAGGCTACTGATACGTTCGGATTTATGTTCGATTTCCAAACTGTGTGAACAACTGGGAGAAATCTTATTTCTTCTTTGTCCGGCTTAAAATTGTCGAGTTCACAAAAGTAGAGTGTCTCGATAAGTTCCTCATTTTGTGTGGGCGCGATGTCACCTGCGGGACCTGCAGCGCCAGCCATTTTTCTGAAAATCACGTTAAAAAATTAATGAATGGCCTTAGGATAGATTTTCCAAAAGGTCTTGCAATAAAGTTTATAGCATTTAACTTCAATGCACCAACATTTATAGAAAAAACCTATTAGAATAAATATATCATTGAAAAATGTGACTATGTTGAACAAATGCAATATGTTTTCAAAATATTCTAGAATGAAAAATCGACTTATAATAAATTAACAATATTTTTTAATTATTCCAAATATACCTTTTCAGTTCTCGTAGAAAATCTTTTCAGCCTTCAATTAATCAGTATTTTGACTCGATTTGAATCGATCAGATAAATTAGAATTGTTTAGAATAAACAATCTGACTCTGTTGTCGATTCGGTTGCAAAATTGCAAATAGATTCGTCATTTGCTTGGCAAATACAATTTAGCTTCCGGAGTGGTATCGTAGTTCAAAGAAATCCAATAAATGGCGCTCCGATTAGTTATTCCGGTTTTTGGATTGTATCCAAAGGAAAATTACTAAAATTCATTAATAACTTGATTCTTTTTATAAATATAAAGGGAAGAATATTGTTTTTTGAAACAGTAAGAGCAGTTGTAATTAATAACGTTAAAAATTCATTAAAAAGTGTAATTTAATGTTAGAAAAATTAAATATAAAGATGAGTATTTACGGTATTAAGGGTGTTGGAGCAAGTTCTAATTCAGTGATGTCCAAGCGTGAGTAAATGAGTATTTTGCCTTCCCCCTCTACTAACATCTTTAGTGGCTGGTCAAAAATTAAAATTCGAAAATTTTATTAAAGCTTGGTCTGGGCCGCCCGGCAGAGGAGGCGAAACCAGTCACCAAAAATGTTAGGAGAGGGGGAAGGTAAACTACTCATTTACTCACGCTTGGACATCACTGTTCTAATTTAAAAATTCAATTTTTTCATTTTACTCAACAGATATTATATTTAGAACCTTTACCTTCCATAGAATTAATCAATTTTTAACTAGAATTATGCATACAGAGCGATAAAATATCTAATTCAAATATTTTTTAAGTAAAATGAAAATATCGAATTTTGAAGTAAGATTTTGAATTCTTGGTTTTATACAAAATGTATTGAAATTAAATATTTTTTTGACCTGTTTGCAGTCTTACATTTGAAAAAAATTAGTGCTACAGAGCGGAAAAATAGTTATCCATAATTTTCGTTGAGTAAAATGGAGAATGGAATTTTGAGCTTACTATTTGAATCCAACGCCCTTAATTACAGCTGTTCTTATTATTACTGAAAACTGTGTTCTGCCTTTGTTTTTGTGTCAAGTTTCGATTCTAATAATAATTCTCGTCTATTTTTATTTCGTTTGTTTATCTTTCACACAAGATTTTATATATTCCTATCCAAATTTCAGGCTTTAACACTTGAATTTAATTAAAGCTTTTTGATTTTTATCTATTAATAATTAACGGCTTATACCATTTTAATCAAAAAATTATTAAAATTATTGACTCGCTTCAAATGGCTTATTATGCTTGATTACATTAAAAACGGATTGTACAACTTAATAGCCTAATACCTTATTATTACCCATATAATTTGCCATAGTATTTCCCTAAATTGATCTCTGGATTTAAACAACAACGGTTTGTTTACAAAGTCCAATCTCTTCAAACAATAAGATAATCATTTTATTATTGCTTGCTTTCTTTATCAGAATTTCATCGATTTTTAATTTTTTATCGCTACAAGGTAATTTACTGAAGGAGGATTCATTGAAAAAATGGTTAAATGGTGAAATAATAGCACAAATACTGCTATTGAATTTATAGAGACATCATATTGTTAGTTTCCCATTTTACGGAATATGCTAGAGAAATCAATATCCATTTCGCACAATCAATTTATCTGCAATTTATCAATTTATTTGAACTCATAAACGTTTTATTAACACAGCATTTAATTATAATTTTATTTCAAGAACTGGCGACAAACAATGAATAGGGTTTACTTTACAGGAAACGGCAACTCTTGTACCTTAACCACCAAGTCCAGTCTATCGTTTTGTAAATAAGAATTGAATAGAGCCTTCGGTATTTGAAGGATGTGCGTAGTACACCGAGTTCCACATGCCATGGGATAAGGTGAACTAGTCTTTTCAACATAATCCTCGATGATTCCTTTGCCAGTAATGACAGAAGTAAAGTCTAATTTATTTACAATTCTTTGTGTATTGTTAAAATAATCGATGTAGAAGCTATGATATGGAGGGCTACTGTGAGCCAGGAAGGATGCTGCTACGTTCGGATTTATCTTATGTCTCCAAGTTGAGTGAGACAATGGGACATATGTTGTTCCGTTTATGTGCGAACTAAAATTGTCGAGTTCACAAAAGTAGATTGTGTAGATGAGTTCCTTATTTTGTGTGGGCGCGTTCTGACCTGCGGGACCTGCGGCGCCAGCCATTTTTCTGAAAATCACTTAAAAAAATTTATTAATGGCCTTAGGATAGATTTTCCAAAAGGTCTTGCATAACAGTTTATCGCATTTAATTTCATTGCACTAACACTTATAGAAAAAACATATTACAATACATATTTCACTGAAAAATGTGACTTGAACAAATGCGATATCTTTTCAGAATATTCTACAATGAAAAATCATCTTATAATAAATTAACAATATTTTTTAATTATTCCAAATATACCTTTTCAGTTCTCGTAGAAAATCTTTTCAGCCTTCAATTAGTCAGTATTGACTCGATCTGAATCGATCAGATAAATTAGAATTGATTAGAATAAACAATCTGACTCTGTCGTTGATTCGGTTGCAAAATTGCAAATAGATTCGTCATTTGCTTGGCAAGTACAATTTAGCTTCCGGAGAAGTATCGTTGTTCAAGGAAATCCAATAAATGGCGCTCCGATCAGGTTTTCCGGTTTTTGAATTGTATCCGTAGGAAAATTACTAAAATTCTTTAATAAATTGATACTTATATTTATTAACTTGATATTTATAAATATAAAGGGAAGAATATAGTTTTGAGTAACAGTAAGAGCAGCTGTAATTAATAACGTAAAAAATTCATGAAAAAGTGTAATTTAATATTAGAAAAATAAAATATAAAGATAAGTATTTACGGTATTCTGCTCTTATTGTTACTAAAAAGTATGTTCTTCCTTTGATTTTCGTGTCAAGTTTCGATTCTAATAATAATTATCGTTTACTTATATTGGGTTTGTTTATATCTCACACTAGATTTTATATATTCTTTTCCAAATTCCACGCTTCAACACTTGAATTTAATTAAGGGAATGTCAGATTACCCGATCCCTACCTTACCGACTTTTTTCCTCTGCAACGTTACGTCTACAGTTATTGAGATATCAAATTGAAAATTTCTGAAATTAAAGAAAATTTCCTAAGGTATGTTTATCTCGTCTTAAATTTTTGTAAAAATAAAAAAAATTTGTTTGAAAAATTTTTTTTTTATTTTTACTATATTTAATACAAATGTCAATATTTAAGACCAGATAAACGTACCTTAATGCTTTAGCATCAAATAGATTCGTCATTTGCTTGGCAAATACAATTTAGCTTCCGGTGTGATATCGTAGTTCAAAGAAATCCAATAGATGGTGCTCCGATTAGTTATTCCGGTTTTTGACTTGTATCCATAGGAAAATTACTAAAATTCATTAATAACTTGATGCTTTTTTAAATATAAAAGGAAGTATATAGTTTTCAGTAAAAGTATTAAAGAGCAACTGTAATTAATAACGTAAAAAATTCATGAAAAAGTGTAATTTAATATTAGAAAAATTAAGTATAAAGATGAGTATTTAAGTTATTAATTACAGCTCTTATTGTTTGTAAAAATTATGTTCTTCCTTTTATATCTATAAAATTTATCAAGGTATTAATGAATTTTGGTAATTTTGCTTTATACAGTAAGATTTATGTATGCCTTCCCTCCTAAACATTTCTACCCAACCCTGGTTTCCATAAGATGCAAATGGAAACCAGGGTTGGGTTGACACCATACTGTATTATACTGTATTATGATATATACATCACGGTTGGGTAGGTAAAATACTTAAGGTAAAAACATGGTTTTTTACGGTAATTTACTAAGTATTTTACATCGAAAATACCAAATTCATATGGAGTGGGGAGGTTTTCTATGTAAAATACGTAATTCACATAATTAGGAAATCATGTATAATATGTAAAAATCTTCGAGTGATGCGTCACTTCTCAACCCTGCTGTACATACAATGAAAAAACCGGACTACCTGAACGGAGTGCCATCTATTGGATTTATTTGAATTACGATATCCCTCCGGATGCGAAATTAACAGAAAGAGTGGGGACGATGCATAGAGCGCTTGTAACTTTTCATTTAAGGCCATGTAAGACTTACAGATCCCTACTTTACTGACTTTTTTTTTGTCTCTGCAACGATACTTCTACATTTATTAAGATATTAAATTGAAAATTTCTATAATTGAAACTAAAGCCTTAATATACGTTCATCTGGTCCTCAATATTTACATTTATAAAAAAAAAAATGTTGGAAAAAGATTTTCTTTTTATTTTTATTTTTACCAAAATTTAAGATCAGATGCACATACCTTAGCATATTTTCTTTAATTTTAGAAATTTTCAATTTGATATTTCAATAAATGTAGAAGTAAGCTTGCAGAGAAAAAAATGTCGTTAAGGTAGGGATCGGGTAAGTCTTACATGGCCTTAATCCGATCCTATATATTCAGAATATTCCAAAAACTTATTCTAAAAGCTAAGAAATTCTTTGAATTTTAATTTTTTTTTATTCAGAATTTGAGCATTGTGCTTAAGGCCATGTAAAACTTACCGACATTTTTTTCTTTGCAACGCTTCGTCTACATTTATTGAGATATCAAATTGAAAATTTCTATAATTGAAGCTAAAGCATTAAGGTACATTTATCTGGTCCTAAATATTGCCATTTATAAAAAACAAAATTTTTCGCGAAAATTTTTTATTATTTTCTACAAAAATTTAAGACCTGATAAACATATCTTAGTAAATTTTCTTTGATTTTAGAAATTTTCAATTTGATATTTCAATAAATGAACAAGTAAGCTTACAGAGAAAAAAATGTCGGTTGAAAAACATATTTCGTCGATAAAATCATCTCTGTGTATTTTAACTCACTGAAATTCACTGAAATTCAATGCTTTACGCTTATTGCGCTTGCAATTGTGATAACAGTGATATAATAACACATGTAATTCCTCAGTGAGGTGTAAATACAGAAATTCTCTCGAAGTGAATCCGGGATAATAAATTATGCAGGATTTTGTATTCTGAAAGTGATTATTTGTAAATAGTAATTAAATCCGCGCCATGGTTTAATAACTGAATAAATTAGAGAGGGAACGATTTCCACATGATTAATCAAGTGATTTTATTATTTTTGAAAATATGTAATTTCTCTTTTTTCCACAGAAATTTGCAATGGAACTTTTTATTAGGAATTTTAGATGACCTCGTCGCATATGATGGTACATTAACAAAGAGTAAAATGCTTCTGTTAGCCGGGGTTTTACGCGATATTAAAACTTTAACGTCCGTTATTAAGCCAGTAGTTAACTGGATTACGCATCTTTGTCATGTGGGTGTCTATTTCAGCCTCGATTTAGTCATAATTTTTAAATCTTGTTTAAACGAAAGATTAGTGACCGTATACGTCAAATATATCATATCCGAGATAAGTTCGTCGTATTTATCATTCTCAGCCACAAAAGCGGCTTCAATTTAATGTCTTGTCTTGAAACGCTTCTACTAAAGCTATTAGATGTTACTCTTCCTTTTGTGGCTCGTAATCTTGGTTTATCGACCGACGCTGATTGGTCATTTACGCCCTAACCGTAACAATGTAATGTGTTTCAGCTTTCGGGAACTGGAGATATTATATATCCTTCCGGAATAATATAACTTTAATAAAAACACCTCTCTTTTATTTAGACACTCTCCTTTATTTTATTTTTCATAAAATATCTCGGGCAAATCTATATATCAATATTTGCAATTTTGTTTTTCTTCTTACAGCTTCAATTTATTGAAAAATTTTTTGCAAAAACAATTGTGTGCTATATTATCGAGACATTTTGTTTAATCAAATCTTTTAAGAAAGGTTTCGAGAATTTTAAGAGATTTTCATGATTTTCAGGTAATTTTTATGAAATTTGAAAGAATTTTAAGATTTTTATAAGACTTTGTAGAATTTTAATGGATTTCGGGATATTTCCTAGAATTGTAAAGGAATTTTTGTACTTTTAAGAGATATTTTTAAGAATTCTACGGAGATTTAAGGGATTTTGAAATATTGTGGAAATTTCAGGAATTTTAATAGATTGTAATTGTAAATGTTGTGGCATTTTCAGGCATTTTTAAAAATTTCTAGAAATTTAAAGAGATTTGAAGGAATTGTGAGGGATTTTGACGACTTTTAAGTGATTTTAAAGGTGTTCAAGAGTTTTTTTTAATAATTTTCAAAAGCTTTTGTTAAATTTTGAAGAATTGCATGGAAGTTGACGAGATTTCTAATAATTTTTAATATGAATTTTGAAGGATATAAAGGGAATGTTTTCGTAGAATTTTAAGAAATTTCAAGGCGGTTTTCGTAATATTTGAAGGGATTTGAAGCTATTTTTCTGATTTTCAAAAGATTTTGTGGAATTTTTAAGGATCCTTTGGAATTTTAAGAGATTTACAAAATTCTAAGGGATAACAGGCATTTTTATGAATTTTCGAATTTTGAAGGTTTTTGTGAAATATTAAGAAACTTTGAAGGTTTTTAGGAATTTTAAGGGATTGCAAGGAATTTTAAGAGAATTTAAGAGATTTTTATGATTTTTATACAAATTTTTTGAAATTTTGAAGGATTTTATGAAATTGGATGAAATTTATAATAATTGTAGTGTATTTTAAATGATTTGAAGAGATTTTAAATGTTATTATAAAATTTTAAGAAATTTCAAGAAGTTTCTAGGAATTTTAAGAGATTTTAACGAATTTTTAAGGGTTTCAAGAGATTTTTTATGACTTAAAATATTTAATGAAACAGGAATATAATTTAAAAGGATTTCGAAGGTTTTCGTAATATTTTAAGAGATTCCAAGAAATTTTTCTAATTTTCAAAAGATTTTGTGGAATTTTTAAGGATTATTTGGAATTTTAAGATATTTAGAAAAATTCTAAGGGGTAATAGGCATTTTTATGAATTTTGGATTTTTTTAAATTTTTGTGAAACTTTAAGTGACTTTGAAAGATTTCTAGGAATTGTAAGGTATTTTGAGGCATTTTAAGAGAATTTAAGAGATTTTTATGATTTTTATGCAAATTTTTTGAAATTTTCAAGGATTGTATGGAATTTGATGAAATTTCTATTAATTTTAGTGGATTTTAAAGGATGTGAAGAGATTTTAAATATTATCGTAGAATTTTAATGAATTTCAAGAAGTTTCTAGGAATTTTAATAGATTTTAACGAATTTTTAAAGATTTCAAGAGATTTTTTTAATTTTCAGAAGCTTTTGTGGAATTTGTAAAGATTCATTGGAATGTTAAGAGATTTCGAAAAATTGTAATTTATGAATTTTGTAATTCTAAAGATGTTTGTGAAGTTTTCAGAGACTTCACAAGTTTGCTATGAATTTTAAGGAATTTTCACGAATTTTAATAGATTTGAAGATATTTTGTATGCCTTTTAAAATATTTTACATGAAATACGAATAAAATTCAAAAGAATTTCATAGGTAGTCGTAAAATTGTCAGAAGTTTCAACACTTTTGAATCCAAGGCGTTGTCTTTTTTGTCCATTTTCGAAATTATTTCAAAATTCCTGAAAATAATTTCAATCTACACCATTTTACTGGGTAAATTAAACTTTTTAGCTTTTTAGAGAGATATTTCGTCAGTTCGTGACGAATATGATCTAGATTAGCTCCTCGTGTCGAAAAAGTTCTTAAAATGAAAGAGAAAGGACCAATGTGGTTATAGAAGAAGAAAAAAACTCGATAAAAAGAATCGCCCTCCTCATGACCGGCTGCCGTGGATATCAACGTGCACAGTTATTGGATTCCATCCGTGTAATTTGCTCGGTGACAATTTCACGTGCTCTGAAACAGAAAATTTCTACACCCACTCGCTTCCCCTGAAAGACATCTACATTTACACTCTAAAAGTACAATTTCCCAATTAAAATTAACGAAAGCCATGTAAATATTTTACGTAACATGAAAATTTGACACGAGCTTTCATTAAGCTCTTATCATCCAAGATTTTTATAATACTTTCCATAGTTATTCGTTGAAAATACTATTTCTAGATTGCAAAATGTTTTGCCTTTATTTTTAGATATTTTCATGAATTTCAACGAATTTCAAGAGATTTCAAAGATTTTTTATGAAATTTTAAGGATTTTAAGAAATATTTGGTTTTCCTTCTTAAAATTTCGAAAGTCGTTCAAAAGCCAATTTTTTTTAGACACGTCCTTCGTAGAATCATTTTTATTTGTAGAGATTTCGGCAGAATATTTAACGAAGATTTACGAAGACACTATTTATTAGGTAATTAGAAATTGACTCTTTTTATACAAATTAGTGTTCTCCCAATTTCGAAATTTTGTGTTAGTTAGTAATTGAAACATATTTTCTTGAAAGATCTATAATTATGTGAATTTTCTTCATCTGCAAAAGGCAGATGAAAGGTTTCTTTATCTTTAAAATTTCACTAATCAATTTAAATATTATACAAATCTCTTGTAATCCCTTTAAATTCCTAGAAACCTCTTAAAATCGTTTAAAATTATTGAAAATCGTTTATAGGTTTTTTTCAAAGTAAATAAATAATTCGGGTACTTTTAAATAAATGCAAGGATGTGCATTGTAATTTCGCAATATGCATCTTATATAATACAATACCATCCCCTTTAACCGCATAAACGTTAAAACTTGATTATTCTGTAGTAAATTTCGCTGAATTCCGAGGTAAATTTTGTGTGACAAATTTCTGGAACATCTTTATTTGGTTACACCCCTGTGGTATTGCGATGAATATTCCACTTGTACTTAGGACGACGTCATTGTCACACTAGGGCGCGTGCAAAGTGCGTTGCCTGGTTTCTACATTCATTAGAAATGGCCTCTGCAATTATACAGTTGCAAGCCTGTCTGCCGCAGGCGACCTCCACTTCTCCCAACCAATAACAGTGCTTTTATCGTGGATGTGCACTCACACAATCTCACTCGCTGGATACAGGTCATGACATTGCTTTTCGCCATAATTTACTGGTAAATTTATCACGGTTATTTTATTTCCGCGAAAGCTATGTTCGACTCGCCCCGGCCTCGTTACTTTGACAAAGATCTTTCGGAACGGTTTCCGTGCTTTATTTCACTAAAGCAAAATATTATTGAATCTAGATGATAGTGACTATAAATAAAATATGGTTTTAAAATGTAATAAACGTAATAATAAATGTAATAAACGTGTGGTAGATCTAGAAATAATGCTCTTAAGATTGGTCAGAGATAATCAGTGGAAAAAGTCGGGTTTGGTCAGACATTGCCGTTTAACCAGTGAAAAATGCAGACTGTGGTCAGCCATAATTTCTGATTCTATCTTTAAATTCTAAACAGTGATATTACGATATATTTAACACATTTTTGTCAAATATCTGGAAAATATTGAACAATTTAATAGAAATTTCATCAAATTCCATACAATCCTTCAAAATTTCAAAAACTTTGTATAGAAATCATCAAAATATCTTAAATTCTCTTAAATTCCCTTAAAACTCTTAGAAACCTTTAGAAGTCTTCAAATGTCACAAAAAACTTCTAAATTCATAAAAATGTCTGTTATCCCTTAGAATTTTTCTAAATCACTTAAAATTCCACGGAATCCTTAAAAATTCCTTAAAATATTTTGAAAAAGAAAAATATTATTGAATCTAGGTGATAGTGACTATAAATAAAATATGGTTTTAAAATGTAATAAACGTAATAATAAATGTAATAAACGTGTGGAAGATCTAGAAATAATGCTCTTAAGATTGGTCAGAAATAATCAGTGGAAAAAGTCAGTTTTTGGTCAGATATTATCGTTTAATCAGTGAAAAATACAGACTGTGGTCAGCCATAATTTCTGATCCTATCTTTAAATTCTAGAAAGTGATATTACCATATATTTAACACATTTTTGTCAAATATCTCGAAAATATCCAACACATTGTTGTCGAAAACCTGATTGGTTCGGAAATTGTGCAAATTGTGTGAATATGTATTTGAAAACTATCTTCAGATTATTTTCGTTGGCAAAATAATTGCTGTCAAAAAGTTTTATTGGATTTTCAGGTATTTTAACAGATTTAATCTGATTTGATGTTTTGAATAATTTTAAGGTTTGTAAAAGGGTTTTATGAAACTTATTGAGATTTTTGAGATTTTAAGTGATTTCAGGGTATTTCGAGGAAGTTTATGAAATTTTAAGTAGTTTTAAGGAACATTAAGTGATTTTACGAAATTTAAAAGAATTTCATTAAATTTTGAAGGATTTTCAAAGGATTTAAGATATTTTACAAAATTTCAAGGAATTTGACTAGATTTTAATAATGTCAACATTTCTTTAAATTTTTTACAAGCTTCTTTCAAAATGATTGAAAATCTTTTGAAATTCCATGAAATGCTACAAAACTTTCATAAATTATAAAAATCCCTTGTAATTCTTTAAAATTTCTAAAAACATAAAAAATTTTTACATTCCTTTAAAAATCCTTTAAAATTCCACGAGAATATTTGTAATCCCTTAAAATTTCTTAAAACTCTTAAACTTTCTTAAAACTCTTAAGCGTTTCTTAAAATCCTTTATTTTTCGATGAAAAACTTTTAAATCCTTTAAAATACGTAAAAATCCCTTAAAATTTGGTAAAATTCCACAAAATCTTTTTAAAATCATAAAAATCTCATGAAATCCTTTAATATTCCACGAGGAACATTAAAATCTCTTGCAATTACTTTAAAAAATCAAAATTTCTTAAAATTTCATGCAGTCCTTTAAATTTTCACTAAACCTTGTAAGTATTATACAAATCTCTCGTAATTTCTTTAAATTCCTAGGAACCTTGGATTTCAGGTATTTTAAGAGATTTAATGAGATTTGATGAAATTTTGAATAGTTTTTAGGCTTTTAAGAGGGTTTTATGAAACTCATTTTATAAAATTTAAAGAAATTTCACTAGATTTTGAAGGATTTTCAAAGGATTTTACGATATTTTATAATATATTTATTTATTTTAAGTAATTGTAAGTACTTTTAAAGGATTCAAATTATTTTACGATATTTGATTTAAATTTTACGTTTCAAAAATGGAAAATTCTCAATTATTTTGTAATACTTTTGAATTCCTTTAAAATATCTTAAAACACTATGATTTGAAATTGTTTAGAATCCTCTGAACCTTTTTAGCAAAATATGTGCAAAAACGTGAAATTAATCAAGCGATTAATTTAATTAATTACTTAAATTATCAAAATACGTTGATTCTATTTTTATCTATACGTTTTCAGAAAATATTTTTCTATAACACGTTATTTTTACTAAATTTTTACTTACACTCAGAGTATTATTTTTCAAAAAAGTAGCGGTGGTCAAAAGTCAACATCCTGACCTGATTTGATAGAGAATTTTGCACTCTATGAAATACAGAGTGAATAAAAACTTTCGGACACTTTCCTCTGGAAAATATTTCGTGAAAATAAATCGTCAAACGTGTGGATGTCGCAATTTCTTTTTATCGTAAGAGGGACTTCGGCAATAATAGAAAATATTACGTTTTTTATTAGGGAAGGATAGAAAATATTTGTCAGAATTTTCTATATAAATATAAGGAGTCAAATATAGAGGATATGTTTTATGAAATAAAATAGAAAATTTTTTAAAATACCGAATTATATGATCTGGGATAGGTACTTAATTATCGGAATGTCGTACTATAAGTGATTTATCTACATCATAATTTACTTCAAAGTATAGATCTTTCAAAATCATCCTTTATCACATACAACTTACAAGTTTGTTCAAAACTTTAGTGTTCTCGACAAACTTTGACAGTTGAAACTTCCGGAGCACTTTGCATACAATATCATAAAGTTGATGTAATTTACATTAAAGATGAAGTAGAATAACAACGGCCTCTTTTGCAGATGAAGACAATTCACATAATTATAGATCCTTTAAGAAAATATGTTTAAATTACTAACTAACACAAAATTTCGAAATTGGGAGAACGCTAATTTGTATAAAAAGAGCTAATTTCTAATTACCTAATAAATAGTGTCTTCGTAAATTTTCGCTAAATATTCTGCCGAAATCTCTACAAATAAAAATAATTCTGCAATATTTACAAAAGGAGGCGTCTAAAAAAAATTGGCTTTGAACGACTTTCGAAGTTTTATGAAGGAAAACCAAATATCTCTTAAAATCTCACCAAAAATCTTCGAAATCCCTTGAAATTCGTTGAAATTCATGAACATATCTAAAGATAAAGGCAAAATATTTTGCATTCTAGAAATAGTATTTTAAACTTGTAAGAATTTGAAGAAATTTTGATTTTTTAAAGTAATTGGAAGGGACTGTAATGTTCCTCATGGAATTTTGAAGGATTTCATGAAATTTTTATGATTTTAAAAGGTTTTGTTGAATTGTACCAAATTTTAACAGATTTTTACGAATTTTAAAGGATATAAAAGTTTTTCATCGAAAAATAAAGGATTTTAAGAAACGCTTAAGAGCTCTAAGAAAGTTAAAGAGTTTTAAGAAATTTGAAGGGATTACAAATATTCTCGTGGAATTTTAAAGAATTTTAAAAGATTTGTAAGAATTTTAACAAGTTTTGATTTTTTAAAAGTGATTTTAAGAAATTTGACTGAAATATTAAATAATCTCACAAGATTTTTATGATTTATAAAGATTTTGTAGCATTTCATGCAATTTCAAGAGCTTTTCAAGAATTTTAAGAAGCTTATAAAAAATGTAAAGCAATTTTGACATTTTTAAAATGATTTTAAGGAATTTAAATTTTCCTCGTGGAAGTAAAAATAAATTTCATAAATTGTTTTTCATTTTTTAAGGATTTTGTGGGGTTGTTGTTTCCAAGAATTTTAAGTTAGAGGTTTTAATTCATTTTAGGGAATTGCGAAGTTCTTTATTGAATTTTAAAGGATTTCACGAGATTTTTATGATTCGTAAAAGAATTTTTTGAAATTTTAAGGAATTCAAAGATGTTTCTAGGAATTTCAAAAGATTTCAGCGAATTTTAAGGGATTTCAGTAGTTTCCAATAATTTTATAAGATTTTGACGCATTTTAAGAAGTTTCTCGTCAAATTTTGAAATTCCAATTTTTTTTTTTTTAAATTTCAACAGATTTTACACAGATTTTATGGGATTTTGAAGGATTGTAGGAAATTTAAAGAGATTTTTAGGTATTTTAAAAGATTTTGCAATTTTTTGAGAAATTAAAAGGATTTGAAATGATTTTGAGTACAATTCCACAAAAGTTTTCAGAATCTTTTGAAATCCACGTTAAAATTCATGAAACATTAACGAATTTCAAGGGATTTCATCGAATTTTAAGATATTTCTAGGAATTTCAAGAAATTTCAATGAATTTTGAGAAATTTTCAAGGTTGTCGTAAATTTGAGAGGTTTTTTACGAATTTTAAGTGTTGTAAAGTAATTTTTAATTTTAAAATATCTTAAAATTATTGGAAACTTATTAAAATCCCTCTGAAATTTGTCTATGTAATCTTTTTCAATTCCTCAAAACATCTTTAATTTTTACTGACAATTTTTTCGCATCTTTAATACTTCTCTGTCAGGGAAATTCGCTTGAAAGTCGGGAAAATTCAGGGAAATGAAAAAATTGAATCTTGTGGCTACTTTAAAAAAAAATCTTACCAAAGCACCTCTCCTTAACTCAATAAACTATGAAAAGCGATAGAGAAATTTTAATCGGTGATTCGAAGAGGTTTAATCATAAAACATTAAACCAACGATAAAACTGGGATAAAACAGACCAAGACGACTTTAACGACTGTAATTTTTATTATTCTTACATTTCACCAATGTTAGAGTAAATCCTGTAAGCAGCTTTAGTCAGATGTATTTTTATTATGCTTGCTTTTACGGAAGATGAAATTTTATTTCGTTATAACGTTATAAAAATCGGATTTAATTTGTTTAGATTGGTGTGGGATACAAAGTTTACATGGACATAAAATCGTGGGCGAAACTCTGACAGAATAGAGCCATATCATTCATAGGAAATCCAGAGATCTCTGTAGATCCGAGATATCTGGCAGCAGATGGCTATAATATTCCCTCGCAGTAGTTGTAGTGCATGGTTATTACCCTGATAACTCCCAACGTTATACTCGCCTCTCGCGCATAACTTCTGCCGAGCGAAATATCAATATAAAGGAATTTCTTCTCCTGTGATTTCAGATATCAAACCTAATGCTTTTCATTGAAATTGCATATACGTTAAAATGTTTTTCTGCCCACTGACCGCTTTACTATAATGGACTCGATCCTTTTAGAGGAAAATATTTTGTATAAAACGGAAAATATTAAATTTCTCTGCATTTTTTACAAATGGAATTTTCCTTTTGAGATTTATGTATTAAAATTTATTATTTAATTTTATTTATACCCTATAAATTTCCCTCTTTGATTTAAAAGTGAGTCTCTGAATTAAATTGAATTAATAAACCACTTGGCTGACTTAAAACGACCTTTACTACTTAGATTCTCGTATGTCTGACCTAAAATGACCTATGCTACTGGAAATTTATTTTGAATCTCTTTAAACTACTTAGTTTTTAAAATACTTACTTTTGACTTTTCCAAAATGGATCTTATTTTCTGAAAAGGAATTTTATCTAAGAGCTGAGATTGTGAAATTGGTTACCTCATGAGCGATACTGGAAAGGAACCCATTAATTTTATAACACGATATCACACTTCGAATGAGCTCATTCTAAAGTTGAAACTTTCTAGTTTCTTTCTAGAACTTTTTCTATTTTCAACTACCGCTTTACTATTTTTCTAAAAGCTTCCCAACTTGGAAAATAAAATTAAGAGTTGAAACAAGAAGACATCTAGTTTCTCCAAAAACTAGAAAGAATTCTATACAAGAAAGCTATATATATATATATTTAAGAAGTTATCGCGTTACTAAAATTGATTAACTAAGCGTAAAACATTTATCTCATAATGAATTCCGAAGTCTGATAATTTTGATTTTGTATTTCATTCGGAAAATCTCTTCAGAATCTTGGATGTCCAACAGTCAAGGGTCTTGTCTTGGTACTTATCCCCTTGCAACTTTTAGTCGGTCTCAGGCTGGATTAACGTCAAACTTCACCCCTATTAATTTCACCCCTGACTCATCCTTGATTTATGTGCGGCAAGATGATGGCCGGGATTTACACAGCTCTCTTCCTCAAAAGGAAAAAAAAAAGCGAGAACAACAAGTTCAAGTACAAGGAGAAATGCTTAACACTTTTCAAGCTGATATTCCTGGAAATTCTTCGTAATACTGATCCTACCTCTAATTCACTCGCTTTCCCGAATATTATTCTGAGCGAGCCTCTTAGAATGTGCCTCGTTAACTTCTCCGATCACGATAAAGTTTTCCTTCTGTCAGACGAGAGAAAACCAGTCTCTGTATTTTCACGAGATTTTTCGCAGCTTTTTCCTCTCTTTTTTCGAAACAAAACCTTCGAACAAGAATAATCGATATTATCGTACTGGGTCAAGTTGTTTGTCTTATTTACACCGTTACTCATTCTTAGTTGTAAATGAATAGGTATGAAATTTTAGCAAAAATGATAACGTTTAGGTTTTTAGTATCAAGTTCTTTCTTTTATGAATAAAATTGACTTATACTACTTAAAAATATACAGGTTCGCCTAAAATTACTTGTACTACTTGGTAAAATAATAGCTTTTTAAAAAGAATTGTTTATTTTATTTTTTATAACTACAAGGCTTTCAAAAACCAATCAAATTTCGCTAATTCAAATTTTGAGAGCAATTCTCAAATGATTTTTACGAAATTAAAAGATTTTAATGATTTTTTAAAGATTTCGTAGAATTCGCAAGGATTTTAGGATATTTTGCGAAATTTTAACGACATTCATGAAATTTTAAGTGATTTTTAAAGGATTTTGATGAATTTTCAATTTGTAGAAATTTTAAGGGATTTGGTAGGTTTTTTTTTGGGACATTTTAAGAGATTTTAAACAGTTCCTAGAGTTTTAAAAATTTTTCGTGAAATTTTAAGGAATTTTAAGATGTTTTGACGTAATTTAAGGTGTTTTGACAACTTTTGAATGATTTTAAGAGAATTTAAGGCATTTTTACGAGTTTTATAAAAATTTGGACCATTTCCAAATTACTTTTACGAAGCTCTAAAGATTTTTAGGATGTTTTAAAGATTTCGTAGAATTTGAAAGGATTTCAGGATATTTCGTGGAATTTTAACGAAATTCATGAAATTTTGAATGATTTTTTAATAAATTTTTAAGGATTTTAATGGATTTTGAATTTGTAGAAGTTTTAAGATATTTCAAAGAATTTTAAGGGATTTGGTAGGTTTTGTGTGTGAAACTTTAAGAGATTGCAACCAGTTTCTAGAGTTTCCAGAGTTTTAAAATTTTTTTGTGGAATTTCAAGGATTTTTAGAAATTTTAACGTATTGTAGGGAATTTTCACGACTTTTAAATGATTTTAAGAGAATTGAAAGGTTTTTTATGATTTATAAAAGATTTTTAAGGATTTCATGAAATTTTAAGGGAGTTTAGGCCATTTCAAGAGATTTTTATGAGTTTTATAAAAATTTTGACAATTTGTAAGTAATTTTTACGAAGTTCTAAAGATTTTTAGGATTTTTTAAAGATTTCGTAGAATTTGAAAGGATTTCAGGATATTTCGCGGAATTTTAACGAAATTCATGAAATTTTAAGAGTTTGTTTAAAGCTAAGGAATTTTAAGTATTGTAAAATTTTGCCAATGTTTTCTAATGTTTTTCTAATTTTTTCTAATAATTTCTCATGTTTTCTTGAAATTTCGAGGAATTTTAATAGAATTCAAAACATTTTTATAGGATTCCTGAAATATTTTGTGGAATTCAATGACATTTCGGAAAATTCAAATTTATTTTAAAAGATATAAAGGTACCTTAAATTTTATAGTAGAATTCGAAGAATTTCAAGAAATTTCTGGGAATTTTAAGCGATTTCGAAAGTTTTCGTAAAATTGTAAGTGGTTTCAAAAATATTCTGAGTGTTTTAAGAGATTTTAAAAGATTTTAAATCTTTTTCTGGATTTTCGAGGAATTTTAAGAAATTTCAAAAAATTTCAGAGAATTCAAGAGATTTTATTAATTTTAAAAGTATTTTATGGAATTTTTGAGAATTTTAACTTGGATTTAAAGATTCAAGATTTTAATTATTTTCGTAGTTTTTTATGGAAGTTTTAAGGGATTTTTAAGAGGGTTTCGTCAAATTTTTTTTTCGCCATTAGTTTTTTCTTCTTTCAACTTCAAGCTATTTATTAAAATTAATTTACCATAAAAATTAAAGAAATTGAATAAAAACCGACATTAAAAATAATATTTTACTTTAGTGTATAAAATGTTTTAAAGAAACCTGAATGTAATCTATTAGATATTTTCGGCAAACTTGTGATAAAGTAATTTCATAATTGCTATTACACTAAATCTGGTAAAGCTTAACCGAATTAATTCCCAACCTTAGACATAAATACTTATTACTTTGCTGTATCGATCTGCTTGCCGAGCCATTTAATTAATACGATAACGGAGAATTATATACGTATTTGTTGAGGGGGTAGTTGAAGTTGTACCAACTCCCGAAATGACCTATAAAGCCATATAAAGCTTTTGTTTGCTGTCGTTTAACACTAATTTTCATTGTCAGTTATATCCATTTCGATGAAACAGATCACCACCACTTGGAGAATAATTTGTTACCACCCCTTCCATCCGCTTAGGTGAAGTTGACAAATTATACTCTAATTACGCATTAATTGCGCCGACACTTCCCCAACACTGCCAGTTTGTTTTGCTTAAAGCGAATATTCATTTCAACAAATATAATTAATTTCATTCAGTGCTTCCTCAGCAAATTTACTTTAAAAATGAAAAAAAAGTGCTTTAATGTAATTTATTAAATTCGTTTATAATTTATTAAAATTATATAATAAAAATTGAAAGCAAGAAATTCTACCACTAGTTTTTAAATTAATTTTCTCATAAATTTACACCAATCGTGTTAGAAATATAGAATATATAATACATAATACTATTTAATGCTTAGCTGCATTTAATCACTTAATTAATCGACTTAATTGGTTTAATTTTTCTTAATCTTGTTATAAGAAGGGAAGTTGCCTTTCAAGCGGATTAAACTATTTTTCTCAGAGATCTCTGCCTTCGCGAAGAAAATTAGTTTAAAAAACACCTTTCGCTGAATTCATAATTCAAAGAGTCCTCGAAGATTAAACGATCAATAATTAAGAAAACCTTCGAAATACCGTAAAATTCGTTAAGATTTTTTAGAACTCTCAAAAACCTTTTGAAATCCCTTAAAAATCGACAAAAACGATTAAAATCATAATTCTCTTGAAATCCAAGTTGAAATTCGGAAAAATCTCTAAAAATTCATAAAAATCTCTTGTAATTTCATAATATTTAAAATCACTTAAAATCTTTAAAAATCTATTCAAATTCCACGAAATCCTTAAAAATTCTACAAATTCTTTTTAAAATCATGTGTGAATAATTTTGAATCATATATGAATCATTTTGAAATCCCTCAATAAAATTACCTTAAAATTCCTAGAAACTTCTTAAAATTCTTAGAAACTGCTTGAAATTCTTTACATTTTAAGATAACATTTAAAGTCCCTAAAAGTCCTTTAAAATCTATTAAAATTATTAGAAATTCCATGAAATCCTTAAAATTCTATATAAAATCTCCTAAAAATCATAAAATCCCTTAAAATTATTATAGAAATCTCTTAAAATTTCACAAAATTCTTAAACATTCCATAAAATATTTTGAATATTATAAAAACCTCTTCACTACTTTTAAAATTCCTGAAAATTATATCCCTTAAAAATCACTTAAAATCCTGAGAAATCTTATCAAATTCCCTGAAATCCTTAAAAATTCTACAAAAACTTTTAAAAATAAGAAAAATCTCATAAAATCCCTTAAAATTTTACTACAACCTTCGAAATCCTTTTAAATTTCACAAATTCTTTTAAAAATCAGAAAATCCCTTAAAACTATTAAAATCTCTTCACTTCTTTTAAAATTTCTTAAAACACCCAGAAATCTTTAAAAATTCTCTTAAAATTTCATGAATGTCGTTAAACTTCTGCGAAATATCCTGAAATCCTTTCAAATTCTACGAAATCTTTAAAAAATCCTAAAAATCTTTAGAACTTCGTAAAAATCATTGGAAAATGGTCCAAATTTTTTTAAAACACGTAAAAATCTCTTAAATTCTCTTGAAATGGGCTAAAATTCCTTCAAATTCCACGAAAAATTTTTAAAACCCTAGGAACTGTTTGAAATCTCTTAAAATTCCCCCAAAAAAACCTACCAAATCTCTTAAAATTTCTACAAATTGAAAATTCATTAAAATCCTTTAAAATTCATTTAAAAATTTCTTAAAATTTCATGAATTTCATTAAAATTCCGCAAAATATCCTGAAATCCTTTCAAATTTTACGAAATCTTTGAAAAAATTCTAAAAATCTTTAATACTTCGTAAAAATCATTTGAAAGTTGTCAACATTTTCATAAAACTCATAGAAAGCCCTTAAATTCTCGTGAAATAGCCTAAAATCCCTTAAAATTTCATGAAATCCTTAAAAATCCCCAAATATTTTTAAAATCTCCGATACATGGTTGTTTCAAACCTACTCTCTAAATTCGAATCAGCAAAATTTCATTGATTTTTTAATGACTTGAAGTTGTTAGAAAACATAAATACATAATCGTGTGCGTAGCGCGCCTTTTAATAAAAATGTATATATGTATAAGTGTAATAAAAATTGATGCCCTCAATTAAAAAGCTTGGATTGAAAAATCTAAGTAGACAGGAAAATTTCCTGGCAACCCCGACAGACAAAAATTGAGCTTTCCACTATTTTGCTGATAATAACCGGTTGAAAGTGTCGATAATTTGAACATTTTCACCCGTGCCTCGAGTTCAGAGCGGAGCTCAAGCAAGAGAAAGGAGAAGTTAAACTTGGAGTACTTTGCTACATCAAAGCTTCTTTTGTGGATCTAGGAAGCTCTTTCATTTTTCCGGAATTTCCCACTTGATGAATGTAGCCCGTCATACATCACTACTCGAATATTTTCTACTGTTCCTTTATTCTCCTTTTTTTTTTCTTGTTCAGAGAAATTCTCACATCGCTAATCCGGCCTGATCGCAAAATGAAAGCCGGGGGGCTTGTGTCTCTTATGCACGGCAAGAGCAGTTAAGCTCGCGGCCCTATAACGACGCTTATATTGGCACCAAGCGAGGGACGAAAGAGGGCGTCTAGATATTGATTACACCATGCCCCGCGCACCCTGAAATAACAGAGCCTATTTTTAGCCATATATCGTTCCACACAAGTTTTATTGCAAGTGAATCGCGCACATCTGGCTCGATTAATTAATTAATTAATTAATTAATCTAATAAAAGAACAGGTAGACAGAGATCAAGGCTGGGAATAGCGTCGATATGTTTTTATAGCCACATTACCATTCTTGATTTCAATTCACGCGCCTGCCATTTGCGCCAATTTTCGCGATTTACATTTTCATCAGTCTGATAATAAATTAGCCTGATATATATATATATATATATATATATATAT
>UCOK01008769.1:0-59536 GCA_900474325.1 Synergus umbraculus | reverse complement strand
TATATATATATATATATATATATTATATACAAATAATATGTGAAGTATATCATTTTTTTTTATTTAAACAAAGTATTTATTTAATTCGAACAAAAAATACAATGTGAATAAACTTTTAGAGAAGTGAAAAAGTGACAGTGTCAAAGACTTGTTTGCATTCAGATAAGCTCGATTTGTAACTATACGTCATCAGCCTCGTCATCAACCTCCGTGACGTAGTGGAAAGTAAAGATTGATTTCATTTCTTTCCTATTTTTTTTTTGCAAAAAATTATTCCCTTATTTTTCTTTCAACTGTAAAACTAGAAACTTATTTAATTCAAACAAAAAATTTATTTAAATTCATTAAAATTGTTTGCAACTTAAGTAAATAAAAACAAATAAGGAATTTATTTGGTAAACATATGATTGACCCTATATCAAACAAACTTTCTTCTGAGTTCAGTTCTTTTCTTTAATTAATAATTCAATTATCAATACAATGAAATGTATAATCTAATTAATTTCACATACTTTATAAAAATATACTTATATAAAAAATAATTTAATTAATATTTTGTATAAAATTGTTGGTAAGAGCGAAGGCCGGTGACATCAATGAGGTAAAATTTTCCAAGTGCGACATACTGCGGTCGAGTGCGTGTCGAGGGCAAAAAAGATGAGCACGAACCAGCTATAAATAACGGAAAAGCTACGAAAAGCCACGTCCATGGCACGCGTTACCTTTTAATGGTTCTGGAAAGCTCTCGGTGTAGACGGAGAAAGACCACATGGTGCATTATATTCTCTCAATGTGCTCCTCTTCTCCTCCCGACCCGTTCACCTGTCGTCCGAATAATCCTCAACAGCATAAGCCCATTAATAATGGCCATAAATATTCATCCATTTCCGTGATTTACGGGTTCGTGGGGGAATGAGGAAGTAAGAAAGTTCTTCGAAAATTTTCCGAGGATTACTTTTTACGATAACTTTTACCTAACTACCTAACTAGCAACTTCGGACTTTGTCGATAACTGCAGCGAAGGTAGACAATTACAAGGTGTTCGCTAGATAAGTTTTCCTTCTAATAATTTCATCTTGCCCTCGTAACAAATCATTAGAGGGGTCTCTAAACTTGAAAGTTCAGCTGCCGATAGAACTAAAGCGGAAATTGGGTCACCTTAATTGGCAGCACTTGACGCATGTGTTAAGTATTCTCGAATTAAAGGCTTCTCAATAAAGCGCAAAATTATTCAACGTTGCTTGAACATTATTACAGTTCCTTTTTTAAAAAGTGTAAAACATATAACAAAAAGTATACAAATTTACTTATACGAAGTGTGGAAATTGTCGGGAAATTGCTTGTGTAAAAATTGCGCGGAGCACCAAGCATCGTGCCGGATTCAGACATGATCTCTAGATATAAGATAAAAAAAAAAGGGAAATTTCTTTGGGGCTAAGACGCAATACCTCGATGAGAATAGGGGTTGAAGGAAGAGGGTGTGGCATTACATCTCGCCTTCTCGGTCGCACGAGAGTGCCTTCATTATTTCACTTAATGGCGCGTTTAATATCAACCGGTCGCATCGTCGTACCGCTCGCGAATGACTGCTATTTGTATGACTAAATTGGTTGGGCGTTACGACGGAGTCGAGCCGCACCTACGAACAACCGTTTCACCACGAGAAACCGAGAAATTCAGATGGGGTCCTTCGTTTCATTACTACTTTAATTTAAATCCCAGAGATTCTTCGCTGCCGAGAGAAAAAGTCCTTCAACCATTAAATTAATTTGTCAAAACTTGCTTAACCAGCCTCTTGAATATACGCTGTTAGCGATTTTAAAAAGAAATTAAACATTCCCAACAAGATACACGGACAGTAGTATAAACCAAATATGGTCAGACACGCAAGGCCATATTACGTATTGCTAACACGGAAACCAACTTAAATAAATTTTAGGAAATAGAATAAGAATAGAAATAAAATAGTTTAAGGGAAAGGGAAAAAATCTTGGCCTCGAAATACTCACTTACGTCTGACTAGGGCGCAGCGAAGACACTTTACACTTACTCCGTGAGTGCAGCAGAGCGGGGATGCGGGCAAGCGCAGCGCTCGAGAAAATGTATCTCGCGCATCTCCCTCCACTTGGCTCTACCTCCATTAACGGCCCCCCACTCAGTCCTTGGGCTATGAAAGGTCGCGCTCGGCTCAGAATGGACAGATTGGTTGGAGCTGATTGCCAGCTCACAACTAACTAGATCTAGAAAGTTGCCGCTCTAGGTTGTAACCCTACGAGCTTAGGCCGCGCGCTTGAGCGCGCGTGTTTCGTCTATAGAAACTGAAATGACAATTTAAATTCGCGCGCCATATGAATTGACCAATAATGTTAGCGCACTACGCATGAAGTTAGCTGAAAGGTAACGCGAAATGTGGAACGCAATGTGAAGTTGTCTGAAATCCATGTCTTTTTTAGAAAAGGAAACAACGAGGATCGGCTACCGGTCTCTGTTTACTTTGTCTACGATCGGGACTGGTTGCTAGACTTGCCAGTCTCTATTTCGCCAGACCTGTGATGGTATCAACTCCTAGGTCCCCAATTCCTCGCTTTCAACATATACGACCGACTAACCTCTGTAATCTCATGGATCGTCTACTTTCGACGACACCAGCTTCAGTTCTCTTTTCCACGGCCGGCTATCCGTCGTGGACCCTACACACTCTATAATGAACATCTAACGCGTTACGTGAAAAACCTACAATTAAAAAACTTGTCGTAAATATCCTATTCTCCAGGGAGACCGGCATGCCGGCCATCTTTGTTCCTGCTTCTCCTCATTGAGATGAGCGGCATACCGATTCGTTCTTAATGGACTTTTGCACCCTCAAAAACTAATTCTTCACCTTGTAACGTCATCTCACATTTCCTCGCTTTTACCATACTTAAACAGGTATTTTATTTATTTTACCATACGTTCCCCAATTAAACCAACTTACCTACCATACTCTATAGGATATTATTAAATTCAACCACAATTTTTTGTTAATAAAATTTTTTGTTGATAAAAGTGGGCGTGGCAAAATATATTGACAATTTAAAATTTCACCAGTATTGCCAATCTAATGGACTCAATGATATGCACTGAATTATTATGCGCTTGTCTAAAGTTGTACAGCGAGAATAATGGATTGTAAACGGTAATGAAAAATATGTTACTAGGTATAATCTTGGGCTATTAACTATGGGGCATCAATATAGATTATTAAAACCATAATCTCTAGATCGGCGGACGAAGCGAGCATCGTCCTCCTGATCGCGCCTTTCTCGGAGCGGTGAACGATACGGTACGACGAAAGAGAGTGGGGTTACGGCAGGTACGGTCTAGTCAGTCAGTGTCGATCAGGTTGGCTTACCCCAGGTCTTGTCAAGGATAGGTGCCTATGGTTGCGTCCTCTAGTAGAGACCAGTCAATTCTGGGCTGAATCGGTAACCGCGAGCTTCTTATATACTCTCGCAGCATGTCGTTTGGCGGGGCGCGCAAGCGCGCTGTCGGATCACGAATGTGGGGGATAGCCAGCTAGCGAGCTCTCGCCTTGTATCGATCGATGACGCGCTAGCAATGAGAGAAATATATAATTATATGTATGTAACGGGCTCGTTACATACATACATACTGCTCGTTACAATTATGTTTAGTAATATCTTTATATATTAGGTAAAACTTATAGATGATATACATTAACATATTTTATGTTACCGGATACTATCTTTAGTTTTAGCATCCAGGTTTTTATGATCCATTTTTCTAAGTGTAAAGATAAGGGAAAAAGGTGAGTACAGTCAAGGTGATCTATTTAAAAAGTTTCAACCATAAAAAGTCTATTTATAATACAATTCTTCCCTGGAAAAAAATTTGTAATTCGAAAAGATAAAAATTGCGAATATCCATTGAAGGGCGGTGGTAACTAATTTTGAACGGCTCAAAGGATAATTCTATACTAATGCGTGAACCAAGGAGCGAGGAGAGGGAGCGTTGGTTTACGTCGTTAACTCGGCCCGCAAACGTTAATATATGGAGTCTGCGCCTTGTAAAGTCGGTCTTGTTGAATTTGCCGGACCAGTGAACCGTTATATTTAATTCCAGATTAATTAAAAATGTTATCCGGTGCACTAAACCAATTTGCGTGATACTACATGCCACAAGTCTCTCTGCCCGTGCTTTTAGCACTACGCTACGTTCGTTTGGTTAAATAAAGTCTGCACTCTCCATAGTTAGAGCTGGCAGCACACCATTGTCCTTTCTATCACGAAATTCAAAATACATACAATGAAAAATATAAATTAACATGAAATTTCAAGAGTTCATTTTTATTTCGCCATTATTCTCTCGGTGATGTATGCTTTATTATTACGCAGTCCGATGAATAGATCTTTTTATTTATGGCCGAAGTCATAATTCTCGGAGTAAAATTAGATTGTCATGGAAGATTTTTTTTTCTTTTAGGAAGGAATAAAATCCTAGTGATGTAGTATTATTTAAAATACACAATTTTCAATCTGTGAAAAAAATGTCTCTAAATATGCATGTGAAAATTAGAATCGATAGCATTTTCGTCGGGGCGCGTAGGGTATTAAAAGTGTCAGAAAGGAGACTGCGAGGGGTTAAAAATGGTGGTCTAAAGGTACTGGGAAGAAGTCCATAACTTGAAATATCCAGGCGAGCTATAACGGAAATTTAAAGCCACTTCGCAGCCGCGAAGATGTCGCCGTATATTTTAAATTTTATCGCCCTTGGTTCAAACGTATAACGCCGGAGGGTAGGCACGCGGAAAAATAGTTTCCCCATTGACACCCACAACGTTCAAATGGCCAGTCGAGTGAAAAATTTAGAGAATATCCCCTCGATTCGCGTGGTGATGCGACCCAACAAAAATATATAAAGCCGAAAATCCAGGAATAGAAAAAAGAAATTGAAACTTTTTTCTTTTGTAAATTAACTTGTTAAATTTTTACAGATAATTCATCAGATTTTCATCTGCGAAAGAAATCTGAGGGTGGAAACAGACCAGTTCATATCAGTTATGTTCCCTACATTGTTAACATCTTGAAAAATGGACTGGCCAATTGTGGTGGAGGTATATTGAAGGCTCATATTATCATAACTGCTGCTCACTGCGTTAACAGACACGATGTGCATTACAGTCTTCTGTCTGGGTCACATTACGTCACTGGTGGAATACATCACAATATTGAACATGTAGTCTTGCACCCAGGCTATAATCCTCAACGGATTTCTGATGATCTTGCAATTGTTGTAATTTCTCCACTCATAAGATTTGGAAATTCATTGAATTCACCAATAGAAATAAGTTATTCATATGTACCACCAGGTGCTACAGTTACTTTTTCTGGATGGGGATGTAATGCCTACGTAGAGTAAGATACAGTACTTACATAGTTAACTACCCTGCTGGAAGTAAATAGATAGAAATCCTATCCCTTTCTATCCCTCACCTCTCCCCTTTATCTCTTTCTATCTCCATTTCAGTCCACATTTACAATTATCTCTTTGAATCTCCTCTTTTCTATCCCTTTCTATCTCTTGTCTGTCTGCGCCCAAATCTTTGTCTCCCCGTCTATCACTTGTCTATCTCCGCCAATCTCTTTCTTTCTCCATTTCAATCCGCATCAATCAACGCCTATCTCTTTCACTTCTATAACTCTCTATCTCTGTACCGCCGTTCTCTTCTATCTCTTTCAATCTCCACTTCTCTACCTCTTTCTATCTCTGTAAATACTTGTCTATCCCTTTATATCTTCTTGTCAATCTTAATTCGCTTTTATCTCTTTTAATTTTCAGTTCTCTATCCATTTTTGGTTCCATTTCAATCCACAATCACACTCATCTCTTTGAATCTTCTCTTTTCTATCTCTTTTTATCTCTTGTCTATCCTCGCCTATCTCTTTCAATCCCCATTCACGCCTATCTCTTCCAATCACCACATCTATATTCCTTACTATTTTTCGCCTATTCTAGTCTATCCCTTTCTGTCTCCTTGTGAATCTCAATACGCTCTTATCTCTTTCAATCCCCACTTCATTATTCCTGCCTAACTTTCTCCTATTATCGTCCATATCTTTCTATCTCCGCCTATCTCTTTCTATCTCTTGTCTATCTGCGCCAATCTCTTTCTTTCTCCATCTCAATCCCCATCAATCAACGCCTACCTCTTTCACTTCTCTATATCTTTCTATCTTTTGTTGATCCCCGTCTATTCTTTCTATCTCTTTATCACCGTTCTCTCCTATCTCTTTCTATTTTAACCATCTCCGACTATCTCTTTCTATATCTTCATCAACCATCGTTCTCTCCTATTTCTTTCGATCCCTGTTTTTTTATCTTTTTTTATTCTATCTATCCTTGGAAATCGCAGATCTCACCTATATCTTTTAATCCCTACTTCTCTATCTCTTCCTATACCTGCATATACCTATCTATCCGTTTCTATCCCCTGTCAATAGTAATTCACTTTTATCTCTTTTAATATTGAGTTCTCTATCCCTTTCTATCCATTTCAATCCACGTTCACTCTTATCTCTTTGAATCTCCTCTTCTATCTCCGCCTATCTCTTTCAATCCCCACTTCTCTATCTCTTTCTATTTTTTCCATCCCCGTCTATCTCTTTCTATCTCTTCGTCAATCATCGTTCTCTCCTATTTCTTTCGATCCCCATTTTTTTACTCATTCTATCACTTTTTATTTCTTGTCTATCTCTGCCTATCTCTTCCTACCTCCATCTCAATCCATACTAACGCCTATCTCTTTCAATTTCGACTTCTCTATCTCTTTGTCAATATCACTATTATCGCGTATTGTTTCCAATCCCTATTTCTCTATCTCATTCTATCTCTGTATACATTTGTCTATCCTTTTCTATCTACATTTCAATCGAAATCCACGCCTATCTCTTTTAATCGCAACATCTATATTCCTTCATATTTTTCGTCTATTCTAGTCTGTCCCTTTCTATCTCTTTGTCAATCACAATTCGCTCTTATCTCTTTCAAGTGCTAATTGTGAGATATTCTCTTTACTATTGGGAACGAAATGTCTTTACTGTTGGGAACATGTTACTATTTGGAACATTACTATTGGGGAAGTCGAGTGCAGATATTATCTTACACGGGGATACAATATGGTATAGAAAGAGATAGCGTTTTGAGGATGCAAGATGGTTACTTCGATGAGATAGAAAAGTTCTATCTTTTTCTATCTCCAAATTTGTATCACTTTCTATCTCTTTACTTCCAGCAAGGTAGATTTAATTGATACCTATTATACATATTATTTCTGAAATAAACGTGCCCTTTCTATTTCAGTCGAAGATGGGTATATCCGCAGGAGTTGCGATCCATACAAGTCCCTGTAATTAGCCAGCAGGAGTGTCAAGAAAGGATACTTCATAATGTGTTGATCACAGAAAAAGAAATGTGTACTCTTGATGGATACGAGAGAAAATGTAGAGGGATCGGTGATTCTGGTGCGCCTTTAGTTAGAAATGGTAAACTCATTGGCATTTATGCCTGGTCTGGAGGATATGGAACGGATGGATTAAGTCCAGATATTTTTATGAAATTATCTTTCAATGGATACAGGGAGTGGGTCAATTCAACCATGGCAAGATTTCCAGTTCCAATCAACCGAGGTGAATTTCACTGTTAAGAATGTTTGTGATTTTACAACACATTACATTGTGAAATACGATTGCAACAAATTTATTGTAAAATTACAATATATTATAAGTTACAATATATTGTAAAGTTCCAATATATTGCAATATTATATATAATATTACAATATATTGTATACAATACCTTGTATTGTAAAATCACAATACGTATCGATAATAAACTTCCATTAAGTACATTTGTTATGAAATTATCACAGAAATTTCTAACAGTTGAATCTGTTAAAAAAATACAAAATACTTATTCCTCATTTACAAAACAGATAAATTAATTTTTATAATTCTTATAGCAGGAGCAAGCTCCTCTCGAAGTGTCCACTCGTCTAGTCGCAGACGTAGTAAACGTATAATTATCTTACATCAACATGGAAACAAACGAACTCGGATCACTGATGTTCCCTATATAGTTAACATTTTGCGAAATGGACAACCTAACTGTGCTGGTAGTATACTCGCACCTCGTTTCATACTAACTGCGGCTCACTGCGTTGAAAAAATGAATGCATTATACAAAGTTTTATCTGGGACGCATTTAGCCTTTTTTGGAACGCCGCACATTATAAAAAATGTAATAGTACACCCAGGCTATAATACAAATACAAGTCAAGACGATCTTGCACTGCTTGTAATTCATCCACCTATAGATTTTAAAAATTCATATAATCGACCAATTGATATAAATTTTGATCATGTGCCATCAAATGTTCCAGCTAATTTTAGTGGATGGGGATGTAATCGCATTGAGAAGTAAGATGTAATACATATATTCTTATTTATTAAAATAAGTATTTCTGATATAAAAATTTTTTCTTTTTCTATTCCAGCGACAAAATGTTTTATCCTGATGACCTACAATCCACAGAATTCTTCGTAATTAGTAACAGTGAGTGTAGAAAGGCTTTAGCTCATTTAACTACAATCACAGAAAGAGAGATTTGTACTCTTGATAGGACCGAATGTGTACTTGCTGGTAAAGGTGATTCTGGTGGTCCTTTAGTGATAGATAATAAATTGATTGGTGTTTTCGCTTGGTTTGGAGGGTACCACAAGGGTAAATTATGCCCAAATGTTTTCATGAGGGTATCTCATCCGGCCTACAGTAGATGGATCATGGCAACCATAAGAAAATATCAATACCATTAAGTTAACATCGCTTACTCTTTTTGTCACTATTAAATCGAAAAAATTAGTCAAAACACACTCTCCGATGAAATAAAATAATTTATTAAATCCTAATGTTATTAAAATGGTTATCTTTATTTACATAATGGATGCTTCAATATAGCGATTCTCCTATCCTTCCTTACGATAACAATCTTACTATCCCGTAACATAATGCCTGGAGTAATGAACTGATCCCTAAACCGTAATTTGATATTGCAGCAGATCACGTGGCTCAAACGCCGTTCTCAAATCGAATTAAATCATTTAATTAATTATACTGATCCGAGTAATCGAGATACAAGAACCAAATTTGCTACAGGCAGACGGAAGAAAATCTTCCAAATTATAAAAAAACCAGTAGTATGATAGATATACCTTTCCCCAATATAATTTAGCAAAATTAATGGAACACTCAAAGACTCGTTTGCTAATTAATTTCTTAATTCTGAATCTCAATTATTATCCTGGACTTTATTACTAGTGCTTTTTGTACCCTTTTGGATACAGTTGTTTTATAAGAAGACGAAATCTTTTCTTCAGAGGCTTGAGGGTGAATACCGTTTGCTTAGGCCAAGGTATATTAATTATATATCGCAACCGTTAGGCTACCACGATGAGCGCCTGAGAGTACAGAAACAATGCCACAGAAGCACCATTATCCGGAGGAGTGAATATTTAATGAGACGTCCGATCTTAAGGAGATTACGCGCGGCAGAGTCGGCCAGGGACCGGCACTCATTAATATTAGACGTTGCCGAAAGTACACAGTCTACTTTGAAAGCAAGTAGATAAGGAACAAGCTTGCTACCTGAGTAAGTATCTTCTTACCTTCCATCCACGCCTATCCCGCTGTAAGCCCTGGCCGATTTACTTGAAAACTAATCACTACTACCCTCCCCTACTACTTCCTCTTACCTCGATTACTGACTCAGTGACATATAGGCTTAATTAAACGTATCCTCTCTAGTCTATTTCGTCTCACTGCACCACCATGTATCTATCTCTCCTGTCCCATAATTTGTCTCTCGTTATCTCGTTAGATCGATTTTATTCGAATTTTTAGAACAGGTTCACTTTTATCCGAAAGGTATCGGTTTGGTACCTACTCACCTTTTAATATTTCCCATTACGATTCCCCTTTACCATTCCCTTTAGCGTTCCTATTGCCATTTCCCTTTACCAGTATCCTTGGCTATTTTCCTTTTCTATTCCCTTTGCCATTATATTTGCCATTTCCCTTCATCATTCCACTTCGCCATTTCAATTTATCATTCCCTTTAGCATTCCCTGCTCCATTTCCTTTTACCATTTCCTCGTTCCATTCCCTTTGCTATTCCCTTTGGCATTTCCCTTTACTATTCCCTTTAACATTCTTTTTACCATTTCCCTTTAGCATTTCTCTTTACCATTCCGTTCGTCATTTCCTTTTACAATTTCCTTTGCTTCCTTTGCCATTTCCTTGTACCATTCCCCATTTCCATTTCCCTTTACCATTCCCTTTGCCATTCCCTTTACCATTCCCTTTGCCATTTCCATATACTATTTCCTTTGCCCTCCCCTTTGTCATTTCCCCTTACCATTCCCCTTTTCATTTACCTTTACCATTTCCGTTTACCATTTCACTTTATCATTTCGCTTTTCATTTCCCATTACCATTCTTTTACCATTCCCTTTACCATTTCCCTTTAATATTCCGTTTCCCATTTCCCATTGCCATTTCTCTTGACCATTTAACTTTCCTATTTCAATTTCCTAACCCTTTGCCATGTTCCTTTACCATTCCCATTTGCTATTTCTTTTGCCATTTCCCTATAACACAACCCTTTGCCGTTTCCCATTACAATTCCCTTTGGTATTTCCCTGTACCATTGGTCTTTGCCATTGCCATTTACCATTTACCATTCCCCTTTGCCATTTCCCCTTACGATTCCCCTTTTCATTTACCATTTCCCATTGCCATTTCCCTTAATCATTACCGTTTGCTATTTCCCTCTTACTATTCCCTTTGTCATTATCTTTGCCATTTTCCTTTACCATTCCCCTTTGCCATTTCTCTTTATTATTTCCTTTGTCACTCCCTTTGCCATTCCTTTTATCATTTCGCTTGGCCATTTCCCATTACCATTCCCTTTGCCATTCCTTTTGCTATTTCCCTGTACCATTTCCCATTACCATCTCCTTTACCAATTCCCTTTATCATTCCCTTGAACAGTCTTTTTACCATTCCCTTTACCATTTCCCTAGACCATTGCCTTTACCAGTTCCCTTTGCCATTTTCCTTTACCTTTTCCCGATACCATTATTTTTTTATTTTCCCTTTACTATTCCCTTTGCAATTTCTCTTGATAATAATTTTCTTTTACAATAATTTCAATTTAGAATGTGAAAAGCCATGTTTTATGGTTTTTTTTTTTTGTAATGAAAAAAGATATATCAGTGATTTTCTCGGAAACTATCACTCGCAAACAAAACTGTTTGAAACAAAAAAATATTTATTTCGACGAAATCTGTAACTTTTGTTTGAAACATTTTTTTAATTTTGTTTATTATCCTAAATAGTGGATTATCATTTCTTACTTTTAAATAGCACCTAAAGAGAATTCTTACGCCTGAAAGGCAATCGACATGACACCTAAAGTCGTGCGAACTTAAAAGAAATGGTGGTATAGGAAAGAAGATGAGCGAGAAAAGAAAGGAAGATCAAGCCGAGGATGAAAGGGTGTGAAAGAGATCGTGGTTACAAGAGAGGGTGTGTACTTGATGGGGGTGTGAATAAGTATGTCTCAAGGATATCAGCTCATGTGTACCTCGTGAAGAATTAATCTCTTGTACATGCGCACACATGTCTCAATGAAGCTTTTCCACATTACGAAGGGCACGATATGGTAACGACCTTTGAATCTCATTGAGTATATAACAACGAATATAACTCAAGTTGTCTTTGAAAATAAACAATGCTTTAAATTACTGAGCTTTAAAAATATGTAAAGGTAAATCACAAAAGACAAACCCTTTATTGAAAGTTATAAAATTATTCAAATCTTCGAGCTAAAAGTACAAAATGTTAAATTTAACCTGTCATTTTTTATCAAAAAAAAAATTGTACTGAATGCTAGAGGCTGATTGGGTAAATTGGGATAGAAGATTTAAAATTCTCTAATTTATGATAAAATTGGACGAAAGGATTACATGATACCGGATAACAAAGGTGTTAATCACAGCAGAACAATTGCACCTAAACTACACTAGGAGAGCATTAATTGACTTGTTACTATGAACTATACAACAATCTTGCAAACGGAGGCAGCTTCCTATTACACTAGACGATTGTTCCTGTAATGCAAACAGACGCGTTCAACTGAAGCGGTCATTTGTGGACACGAGATTGATTAACTGACCTCGTCAGTGCCTGAAGCGAAAACACATTCCGGAATATCTAACATAATGTGTCATAATTAGATAGTTAATCAGCTTCACCTAGTAAACTTTAATATGAAACTAATGGATGATTAAGAAATTATTGAATATTAACCATTCCCTTTGACATTCCCTTTGCTATTTCCCTTTACCATTCCCTTTACTATTCCATTTGCCATTCCCTTTGCCATTTCCCTTTACCATTCCTTTTGCCATTCCCCTTTGCCATTCCCTTCGCCAATAACTTTGCCATTTTCCTTTGGCATTTTTTCCATTTCCCTCTAATATTCTTTTTCACATTTCCCTTTGCCATTTTCCTTTACCATTTCCCTTTAACACACTCTTTCCCATTTCCCATTGACTATTTCCCTTGATCATTACCCTTTGATATTTCCCTTTTACTATTCCCTTTGCCGTTATCTTTGCCATTTTGATTTACCATTCCCCTTTGCCATTCCCTTTGCGATTTCCCTTTTACTATTTCCTTTAGCATCTTTTTTACCATTTCCCTTTAGCATATCCCTGTCATTCCCTTTGCCATTTCTTTTGCCATTTCCCTTTGGCATTTCCCATTAGCTTTCCCCTTACCGTTTCCCTTTAACATTTCCTTTGTCATTCACTTTGACATTTCCCTTTACCAGTCCCTTCGCTATTTCCCGTACCATTCCCTTTATCATTCCCTTTGTCATTCCTCTTGACATTTTCCTTAGCATATCTTTGTCATTCCCTTTTCCTTTGTTATTTCCCTTTGCCATTCCCTTTGCGATTTTCCTTTGCCAATCCCTTTGCCATTTCCCTTTGGCGTTCCCTTCACCATTCCCTTGGCCATGTCCCTTTACCATTCTCTTTACCATTCCCTTTGCAACTTTCCTTTGCCATTCCCTCTGTCATTCCCTTTACTATTTCCTTTCTCATTCCCTTTTATATTGCCCTTTGCCATTTTCTTTGCTATTCCAATTTGCCATTCCCTTTTCCATTCCCTTTGCCATTCTCCTTTACCATTCCCTTTATCATTTCCCTTTTCCATTACCTTTGCCATTCCCTTTGCGATTTCCCTTTGCCAATCCCTTTGCCATTTCCCTTTGCCATTCCCTTTGCCATTCCCTTTGCCAATCCCTTTATCATTTCCTTTTTCCATTCCCTTTACAATAATTTCCTTTTACAATGATTTCCATTCAGAATGTTAAGGGACATGGTATAATGTATGGGTTTTTAAAAAATGCAAGTCTATAAATTTGATTTTCTCGGAAACTATCACTCGCAGATTGATTTTTAAAATTTTACATATGAGCGAAGATAATCGCTATGTGTTCTAGGCTTAGCCGTTAAAAAGTTAAATAAAAAATTGGTATCACTATTATTATTCTGGATCATTGCTAAATTAATTGAACTCAAATCATATCGCGAACGCTTTTTCAATATGACTCCGAAATCTTTCGGCGGATAAGTTTTCCAACTTAAACTTTGTAACTTGTGCAAACGATTCCACAAAGAGGTGTAAATTCGTGGGATTGTCTGATGACATTGGTCAACATAAGAACTGGCGTCTATACTGATGTCGCTGATATTGATTTAGGATAGAGCCAACAAACGTCGAAAATGTGGGCTAACCCTTGCGAAACACGTGTTACAAGATCAATATTTTTTATCCCTTTGACGAGAATTTCGTTCCAACTCCATGTCTACTATTCACAAGCCCGCGCTTCAATAAGAAAATTTTTTACGACTTCTTCACGAGGCACAATCCTTTAAGCCTTCAGAAGAGAGAGTCGATCTTTTATTTCCATTCGATTTACCTTTTTTGTAGTTTGCAAATCGATTATGTATCACAGGAGTTGAACAAATGCGCCTATTTTAAATTTTCATTTTCGAGCGGTTTATTTCTGGACTTTGAAAACTGTTTTATGAGTACGATCTCTGGGAACATCTGTGCCCATTCTCTAGACTCCGATAAGGCTTTAGACCATCTTAGTCTTTAATTTATTTCCTACTGAATTTGAAAATTCAATTTGTGGGATCAGTGTTTCAGGAATTTTATTTTACTGTTTGTTTGGCACACCTTTTCACCAGTAACATATTCTCTTATGATAAAATTATATTCTTATTTTGTTAGATAAAATTCCGAGAGTTGAGAACATATAATTCAATTGTTCTAACTAAAATCTGACCTAATAAATACAGAGTTTCAGGTATATTTTTCTCTCGTATAAGAATCAAAGAAATCAGATTGTGATTTAATGAAAAAATATTACATAGAAATGATCTTTGATAGAGGGGCCGGGGGGGGGGGGGGGGGGGGGGGGGGTAAGAAGTTGGGGTAAGAATACCGGATGGAAAAGACACTTGGTGGTTCTCACACAAATTACTCAAGGAAATGCGCCACTTCGTAAAGTATCGCTTAGGGTTCGATTCTCAATCCCTCGAACACAGGTCGAGATGCTCTTTTTGCAGGGGATAAATTTTCTAACCTAGGGGATTAAATCTTCCCAGGAAGACTCGTAAGATTCATCCCTCCTACCACAATCTCAAGTGCCAATAAAGTTTCTCTCAATTCGTTTTCATGAACGTCTTGTATTTTCCAATAGGACTCCACTAACCATCATACATCAATTAATTATTTTTTAATTTAGTTGACACATGCAATTAAAGACAAAATTGAAAGACTTCAGATTTCTAATTTTTAATATCTGATACAAAACTTTCGATATAAAAAAGCAAGTTAATTGCTTTATATAGAACGATAAGAAATATGTCCAAGGTGGCGTGTTGATGAGGTCAAATGGGTATTGACCTCCCACCTAAACCTAATAGTTAGACGCTTTCGAAAGATTGCTGGTAACCTCGTTATTGGCGATAGGGATCAAAAGTATCGGCAAAGTGACTTAGACATAGTCCAAAGTCCGAACATGGTCCCCGCTTTCACGGAAGCAGGTAGTGAACTTGATTACATTAGACGGAGAATGAACAAAAGGAAAAGGGAGAAAAAGTAAAAACTCTTTCAATCAGGCAAAAGGTCAGCTTTTTATGAAAAGAGGGAAAATGTTTAAGATTAAATTAAAAATCTATAACATTTTTAATCGATGGAATTAATTCCTGATTATAGATTCTCTTCCTGACACATCCCAACATCTGAAACCTTAATGAAAAAGCATTCAAGACTGAACGTCTTTCGAAAAAGAAAACGAATAGTTACAATTGCGTGGAAGTGAAAACAGTAATGCTCTTTACAGAGAACCAGATATAAAGAATTCCTCCATGTAATTCAGAGTAATGAACTAGATATGCAAAACTACTTAGGATGTCCCGTTTCGTTCTACCCTCGGAAACAACTCGAGTCATCTACCAAGAGGAGGAGTTGGTAACACATAGCCGGAACTAAGTAGAATAAAAGAAATTTCACTATTTGCATTTTTGACATTTGTTATCTCGTACATGAGGCTTTATTCAAATTATTATTATTTATTATCCTTGTCTAATGTATGTTGTACCAATGAAATTCGGACTCTTGTTTGTCAATTCTTTCCGTTACTTTCAGATAAAGATATTTTCAACACTATTAAAACGCATACAATCGAATGGTTTAAATGTCAGGAGTGAGAACAAAGTAAAATAAACTTAAGGGCGTGACTATTGGATATTGCATAGGAAGTGGCTATTATAGGCATATCTTTGTGGGATTTTATATAGGGTAGGGCTATTGGATGTTGCTGTAAGTTGTTGCTAAAGGGCTATATTATAATACTATATTGCTATAATATTTTGTAATAAGACCCTGCTTTAGAGTCTTGCTATACGGTACTGTAATTGGGTGTTGTTACAGGGCGTGTCATAGGGCGTGTTTATAAGGAACAAATCTTTAAGGGTGTTTCTATTGGATACTGGATTGGGAGTGGCTATTGGAGGCGTATCTTTGTGGTATTTTATATACAGTATGGCTATTGGGTGTTGCTATAAGTTTTTGCTAATGGGCTATAATATTATACTATATTGCTATTATACAATATCTTATAATAAAACCTGGTTTTAGAGAGTGTTGCTTAATGGTGTTTTTATTGGGTGTTGCTACAGGGCGTGTCAAAGGGCGTGGTTATAAGGAGGAAATCTTTGAGGGTGTTGTTATTGGATATTGCATAAGGAGTGTCTATGAGAGGCATATCTTTGTGGGATTTTGTACAGGGTATGGCTATTGAGTGCTGATTCTCTAAGTTGCTATAAGGGTGCTTTAAAACGGTATGTCACAGGGCGTGTCACAGGGCGTGTCACAGAGCGTGTGACATGGCTTGTTACAGGGCGTGGTTATAAGAAGAAAATCCTTAAGGGCGTTACTATTGTATATTGCATAGGGAGTGTTTATAAGAGGTGTATCTTTGTTGGATATTATATAGGATTTGGCTACTGGGTGTTGCTGTAAGTTGTTGCTAATAGGATATAATATAATGTGTACTTTATTGCTATAATATCTTGAAATAAGACCTGGTTGTAGAGAGTGTTGCTATAGGGTGTTGGTATTGGGTGTTGTTACAGGGCGTGTCACTGGGTGTGGTTATAAGGAGCAAATCTTTGAGGGTGCTGCTATTGTAGTGGCTGATGAAATTGCTGAGGGAGTGGTTGAGGGAGTGGCTATTAGAGGCGTATCTTTGTGGAATTTTATATGTGGTATGGTTATTGGATGTTGCGTAAGTTTTTGCTAATGGGCTATAATATTATACTATATTGCTATAATATCTTGCAATAAGATATAGCTTTAATGAGTGTTGCTGTAGGGTGTTAAGACAGGGCGTATCACAGGGCGTGGTTATAAGGAGCAAACCTTGAGAGTGTTGCTTTTGTAGTGGCTGAGGGAGTTGCTGAGGGAGTGGCTATTAAAGACGTATCTTTGTGGGATTTTATATAGGGTATGACTATTGGGTGTTGCTGTAAGTTGTTGTTACTATAATACCTTGCAATAGGACATGGCTTTAAAGAATGTTGCTATAGAGTGTTATTATTGGGTGTTGTTACAGGGCGTGTCACAGGGCGTGGTTATAAGGAGTAAATCTTTAAAGGTGTTGTTATACAGCTTTGATATAGTGAGTTGGTGTAGAAAAATGGTAATATCTGCAAAGTTTGAAGAATAAGTGAATAAGATTTCTTTTTTACTTACAAATTCTTCTTTTTGCAAGTCTGCAAGAAGGATTAACAAGAGAAAGAGAAGTTTAAAGTCGGGTGGAAGAAAGAAGAAGTTTGAACTATCATCCGCTTCGATGGAGTTTGTGCGACGGCACTCAAAGGTTGCTGCGTGCCTACGCTTTATATTAGGAGATCGTGATAAAGTTTCCTTCAGTCCACGATCTCGTTCACGGAAGCCTTTTACTTCCTCTGTTTGAAAACTAAAGAAGACAGGGTAACGTTGTTTCAGCGTCATAGGACACAGTCGAGTCGCCATAGAAACCGAACCTATTTGAAGAACATTTTCCTAATTTGACTGCAACCAACAATTCAAAAATAAAATACCTCTATAATTAGTTCATTCATTATTGTATCTATTTCTGAATTTGCGTAATATACTTTTTTAATTTTCTCTTCCAGACATTTTATCGCTGAAGCGAGATGTAATTTAGAAACAATTGAGAGCGACGTTACTTGCTCGAGGTAAATCAGCTCGGAAATGAGGAAACTTGCCATTTTTCGGGTCCTCCATCTGCAGTCATGAATTATTATGAACAATGAGAAATAAAAAAGAGGGAAGAAGTTGTTCTTGCTGAAGGATGTTGAGCGAGTTCGAAAAGTGGAAGAGTCGTACATTGAGAGATATGTATATATACTTAGGAGAAATAAACCAGTAGAGGCGGGGGTGTTCGACCGCATGACCTAGCGAGAGAGCGTCGAAATAAATTTCTAGGCGGGCGTGTGAGATGACCTCGTTCCTGTAATCCCGTTGTTTAATCCTGGCAATACCTTCTCCTTAGTCAGGACCTCGAGACAAGAAAACTGCGGCATTCTATAGCCGCCCACCTTAGCGCAACCTAAGATATGTAATACCAGGGTGCCACTCTTGCTATTATATTTCAAGGGATTTCATTTATCACGCCAACCACCGGAAAACAGGTGGAAAGTACGCGTAAAATGAATCGAATCAAGAAACTCGGCAATGTACACCAACAAGAATACCCATTTTTTTCTCTGCAGACAATCGTTCCGAAATCCAGAGAGGGAAAAACAAGAAGAGAGTGACACTTTTACTTTTATTTGATCGCTTCCTGATGAGAATCTAAATATTGCCTCTCCATGACTGTAATCTCAAAATGTATTTAACGCCATTCAATTGCAGTTGTTGTCGGCTTTGAATTGAAATTGGAGAAACGCCAGATTTTATCTGTCAGCAAGTTGCCCAGGGCACTTGTATAAACGTTATAACCCTCGACTGCCAGATGCACCAAATAGCTGACTATAAATTGATTGAAATACAATTTTCGATCTTTCACATGGACACTCGATTCACATTGATTTTTAAAATATTTGCTTGATTAGAATCCAACTTAAATAACTGGACTTTTCATTGCAAATTTGCATTATAAAAAATTTCAAAATATTTTATAAAGTTTGAACAGTAAAACTGTAGATCAATATAGCAGCTTTCTATCGTTCAACTATCACGGCTGGAGTTTAAACTCCCGATTCGAGGGCGACGTATCTAACAATAACAGGGTAGGTCGAACGGGTCAAATTTTCTCTCTGGCTAAAATCTGGACAGTCTCGACGGCGTGGCGACGCTTAGAGAATAGAGGCTGGTTTTCTAGTGAGCCGATACATCGATCACGTGCAAGCCTAATAGCAGCACGTGTTGGTGATTACGCTTGAGGGACTGTGGCCAGATCGAGTCTAGGTAATTGCCCAAGCACCCCCGACCCGGACGTACACCCCCAATCCCAATGTTCACCCCCAACTCCAATGTGCACCCCCGAACCCTTTTCCCTACCCTGAATGTTGCCCATCGTCGATGGTAGAGCCATGCAACCTATACGATTGATTAGTTAACATGCTCGGCTCACCTCCTGTCTGGCCTTGATTATCTGCAGCTTACCAGCCCCGCCTACTTCTCATCTGCCTCATTTCTATCCCCGACGTATCGTTCCAATTGTGGTATTACCCTACGCGAAAATTGCACATTTTACGCATAATAGAAGCTCACATTATTGCGCTCCTCTTCGTTGTGCAACAAACGACTCGTACAACTTGCAACCCTTTTTTCCAGTTCACCTCGTTCTACCGCTTCCTTTGTTGTATTTATTTATTTCCTTTTTATCCTAGCTCGTTAGTTTCATTCGGCTTTATACCTTGCGTTTGAGGAAAATAGTGATGAGCCCTGTAGCAGGTATTCATATTAAAAAAAATAAAATACTAAGGAGAGTCTCAGGCAAAATAAAGCTTGATTGGTATCGCATTTATAATTGTAAGATCTCAAAAATGGGGCTGAAATAATATTGGGTATGAGGCAAGTCTGCATTAAAATACTACCCTACTATCCTATCCCTTTCTATCTCCTTCTATTTCTAATATAGAAAGGGATAACTATTGTTTATCCCATTCTATCTCTCGCCTACCATCTCTATCTTTTTCTATCTCCATCTCAATCCACATCAACGCCTACCTCTTTCATTTTCAACTTCTCTATCTCTTTCTATCTTTTGTCCAGACCCGTCTATCTCTTTCTATCTCTGCATATACCTGTCTATTCCTTTATAAATTCTTGTCAATCTTAATTCGCTTTTATCTATTTTAATCTTAAATTATCTAATCCTTTCTATGTATCTCCATTTCAAAACGCGTTCACACTTATTTCTTTGAATCTCCACCTTTCTATCCCTTTCTATGTCCTGTCTGTTTCCCCTTATATCTTTCTACCTCTTGTCTATCTCCGCCAATCTCTTTCAATCCCCACTTCTCTATTTCTTTCTATCTTTTGTTCATCCCCTTCTATCTCTTTCAATATTTTTGCCAATAACCTATCTCCTTCAAACTTCACTTGTCTATCTCTGTCTATCTCTGTATATATCTGTCTATCCTTTTCTATCTCCATTTCAATTCACATCTACACCAATCTTTTTCAGTCGCCACATCTATATGGCTTCCTATTTTTCGTCTATGCTAGTCTATCCCTTTTTGTCTCCTTGTCAAACTCAATTCGTTTTTATCTTTTTCAATCCCTACTTCTTTATTCCTGTCTACCTCTCTTCTATTATCGCCTATACCTTTCTATCTTCTTCTCAATGAAAATTTTCTCCTATCTCTTTTAATCCCACTTTTATCTCCCTTTCAATTTCTCCGCTATCCTCATCTACCTTTTTCTATTTTCTTGTCAATCGAAATTTAGTGCTATGTATGTATGAGTAGAGTAATATGTATTTACAAAACATTGTAGTTATAAGATTATTATGCATGTCTAAAATATGAAGATTAATAAGTTAATAAGGAAAGGATGGCCTTGGGGATAGAAAAAGATAAAATTTCTAGTAAGGGGATAGAATTAGGAATAGAAAGGAATACAATTTTTTGCAAATAAATAAACTAAGAGATAGAAAGTGATAGACATTACCAGAAATAGAGATAGACTGAGGGATAGGAAGAGATAAATATTATCAGACACAGGGATAGGCTCAAAGATAGGAATAGATAGATATAACTAGAAAGAGATACACTGAGGGATAGGAAGAGATAGATATTACTAGGCACAGGGATAGACTGAGGGATAGAAAGAGATTGATATTACCACATCCAGAGATAGACTAAGGGATAGGAAGAGATTGATATTACCAGACACAGGGATAGATTGAGAGATAGGAAGAGATAGATATCACCGGTCACAGAGATAAATTGGTGGATAGAAAGGGATAGAGTTTTGATGATGCAATCTGGATATTTAGAAGAGATAGAAAAGTTCTATCTTTGTCTATCTTTTTATTTTCAGCAGTTCAATCTCTTTATTTTGTCGGAAGACTGGATTAGGACTTGTTTTAGGGGTGAAATAGAAGGAAGGGGAGATTGTAGTAGTACAGCTCAATATCTGGTCAGCCAGTGACCAGAATATGAGGAAAATTTCTTTAACAGAGTCAATCTCGTAAATTTGAGATATTACTAGACAAATAAACTAAATACTTCGATTTTTCGATGCATTTCTCCTCATTTATTCAATTACATTCTTGTAATTTTTTTCTAATAAAATTGTACCGAACTTTTCTCGTACTCCAGTATTATAAAGAAGTTTCGGCATTTTTGTGAAATTAATTTTTTCTATGTGCGTAGGAAATTCTCTAAGGTTTGAAAAATTTTTCTACAAGTGTAAATCTTCTATGCTGGCGTTAGTATCGTTGTGAAATGTAACAAGAAACACTTTTACGTGTAGTTATAGGCGAGACGGCCGGGTCGGCTGTCAGGCCGAGTGATGGATGCCGGCGAGGCTTAAATTTTCTGGCATTCCGGGCGTTCCTTTACCTCTCATATATTTGTAAATCTACCCTCATCGTACGTAGTAGTACATTCACACCCTATGAGACGGCCTAACCTTGCGAGGGTTGCAAGGTCTCTATAGTACACGATATGCGGCAGAGGGGTCACACATGGGAGAGAGTCTGCAATCCCTCTTTTTCAGAGGGAAAAAAAAAATAAAATTATATTTTACCATTCAACACGCGAGGGAAACCCAACTATAACTTCGAATGTGCGTGTGAATTCATGGGTATTCCTATTTCGTAAAGGTAATCCCCAGTACCACTCCTTTCATCGGGGGAATGAATCCTCGCGTGAATTCGACACCCTTAATACACGTTATACATTCTTGGATCGAAAACGGAAATAGTCTCACAATTTGCGAGATGTCGGGGGGATAAACATCAAACTTAAGTTTATTAGGCGGATCCGCAGACTGTCCTTTTGCTTAAAAACTTTACCTCTCCGCTTATTTCTTTTTATCTCTTCTCGAAACATTCCTAAATTTGAAAAGTCGATGTATTTTCAAATATAATACTTTCTTCAAACTTTACGGATTTAGGTGAAATTCCAAAGAGCTTTAAAATACCCTCGATAGTTTTTAACGAATTCATTCATATTCATTATATATTTTATAAGACCGGTGGAAAACATGTGCTTGCAAATGATGTGTTCAAACCGAGATCATATGAGCAAGTATGTCAAGTCATTTCCTTACTATCTGGATATTATGCGAGAATTTCTTACAAGATCAATCTATCCTCATGAATAATGCATACTCTCCTAACATATATGTGTACACTATAATATGTACACTAAGCACATTATTCTGCTGGAAGTAAATAAATAGAAAGAGATAGAAATTTGGAGATAGAATTTTTCTATCTCTTCCAAGTATTCATTTTTCATCCCCAAAACGCTATCCCTTTCTATCCACCATTGTATTCCCGTATCCTATATCTCTTCCTATCGCTGAGTCTTTCTCTGTGTCTGGTAATATCAATCTCTTCCTATCCCCCAGTCTATCTCACTGAATCCCCTCTTTTCTATCCCATTTTATCTCTTGTCTATCTCCGCCTATCCCTTTCTATCTCCATCTCAATACACATCAACGCCTATCTCTTTCAATCACCACATCTATATTCCTTCCTATTTTTCGTCTATTCTAGTCTATCCCTTTCTGTCCCTTTATCAATCTAAATTGGCTCTATTCTCTTTCTATCCCTAACTTTTTATTCCTATATATCGCTCTCCTATTATCGCCTATACCTTTCTATCTTCTTCTCAAAATTCATTCCAATCTCTTTTAAACTTTAGTTCTCTATCCCTTTCTGTCTCCATTTCGATCCACATTTAAGCTTATCTCTTTGAATCCCCTCTTTTATATACCTTTTTATCTCTTGTTTATCTCGCCTATCTCTTTCTATCTCCATCTCAATACACATCAACTCATATCTCTTTCAATCCCCGATTCTCCATCTTTTTCTATCTTTTGTCCATCCCCGTCTATCTCTTTCTACCTATTTGTCAATCGCCCTTCTCTCATATCTCTTTCAATTCCTACTTCTCTATCTTTTTTATCTATTTATATACCTTTCTATTCCTTTCTATCTCCATTTCAATCCACATTCACATCAACGTCTATCTTTTTCTATTTTCATCTCAATACACATCAACACCTATCTCTTTCAATCTCCACTTCTCTATCTTTTTCCATCTTTTGTCTACCCTATCTATTTCAATGTAAGCTACATCTAAAAATAGGCTGGGACGGAAATCAAGGGATTGAAATACATAGCAGTAAATTTGGATTGACAAGGAAATAGAAAGAGATGGGTGATGATAGGGGAGAGATTGGAAGGTACAGAAAAGTGAGATTAAAAGAGATTGGAGCGAATTTTGATTTACAAGAAGAAAGAGTGGTATAGGTGATAATAGGCGAGAGATTGAAAGGAATGAAGAGGTGGAGATTGACAGAGATAAGTGCGGATTGAGATTGACAAAGAGACAAGAAAGGATAGACGAGAATATGCAAAAAACCCTGTTGGAAGTAACAAGATAGAAAGTCTGTCTATTTGAATCTTTTTCAATATTCAGGATTGAAATAGAAAGGCAAAATATATCCAAATGTATCCTTCCCTATTCATATCAATCTCTTTTTATCGCTACAAAAATCTCTTTTATTATGAATCTCCATCTTTCTATCTTTCTGTATCCTTCGCCTATCCACGTCTAACCACGCCTATCCACGCTAATCTTTTTCTATCCCTTTTGCAATCCATGGATGGAAAGTGTAGACTTGGGAGGGATAGAAGATCTCTATCCTTTTCTATCTTTTTACTTCCAACAGGGAATAGGAAGGAATATAGATGTGGCGATTGAAAGAAATAGATGATAGTAAGATAAAGAGAAGTGGGGATTGAAAGGGACAAGCGTTGACGTGGATTCAGATGAAGATAGAAAGAGATAGGCGAAGATAGACAAGATATTGAAAGGGATAGAAAAGAGGAGATGCAAAGAGTTAAGCGTGAATATGGATTTAAATGGAGATAGAAAGGGATAGGCGTTGATGTGGAATAAGATAAAGATAGGAAGGGATAGATAACTAGAGATTAAACAAGATAAAAGCGAATTAAGATTGACAAGAAGATAGAAAAAGATGGAAAAGTGGGGATTGAAAGAGATAGGCGTTAATGTGAATTGAGATGGAGATGGAAAGAAATATAGGGAATAGGCAAGAGATACAAAGGGATAAACAATTCTTATCTCTTTATATCTTAGAGAAAGGCGTTAATATGGATTGAGATTGAGATAGAAAGAGATATACAGGTATATGTAGAGATTGAACGATATAGAGAAGTAGGGATTAAAAGATATAGGAGAGATCGGCGATTGCCAAGGAGATAGAAAGAGAGAGGAGAGAGAGAGGAGAGATAGGCGGAGATAGACCAGATATAGAAAGTGATAGAAAAGAGGAGTTTCAAAGAGAAAAGCGTGTATGGGGATTGACACGGAGATAAAAAGAGATAGGAGTGGATAGGCGAGAGGCAGAAAGGGATGAACAATCCGTATCCCTTTCTATCTTAGAGATAGAAGGATATTGAAAGAGATAGGATTTCTATCTCTTTACTTCCAGCAGGGTATAGCTTCGAAAAATTATTGTGACCAGCTGAAATTTATTAAACAATCCTGATTATTAAATTTGTTGCAGATAATGATACACTTTTCACTTATGGAAATTACATTTCTGACTTTGAGATAAAGACGCAGAGAATCTCGGGATTTTCGATGTTACTTCAGAACTTATGCATGTTCTGCATACGTGTTCCTAAGAGGGTGCATATGTCGCGGCAGAAGGGAATAGAGGAACGCAGATGATGCACCCTAGAGTGGGCCTCTTGAGACACCAGACACCCCTCTGTCTGTCTGGTCACACGGCAACCCTTTTTAACTGCTGAGTATTATGTAACTCTTGTGCTTTAATAGACACCTGCACTTCCTATTTTCATATACACGAAATTGGGATCATTTGTTTTTATTTTGTGGGATTAATATGGAGTTGTTAGAATAATGCAAAGGGCTTACGATATAAAGGTATTTATTGAACAGTTATGTTTAAAAGGAAGGTAATTATAATTCGAGTGTTCCGTCTTTCGTCTTAACAGTATGACCATCTTTCGAACACTGATTAATCGCGCTTAGTTACCATGCAGAGAATTCGTCTCCGCTGGTGTCCAGTGTTTGTCGTTCGGCGGATAATATGTTTTCGGCAACTCACAAAGCTAAATAGTTTCTAAGAAGGTTGAACTTAAAATATACAGGGCTAGCTGATTTCATAAATAAGATATCATTTGATAGCAGAAACCTCTAGATACTACAATTTATTTACTAGTAGAAATTTACCAGGCTTTGACTGGTTTTTTAGGGAATTTCAAGATATATGAACGTCAAAGATATATAAAGGTCAAGGGATTTATAAAAGAAAGAGTTATCAAAAGAGTTTTTCAGAGATTTTTAGAAATTTCTATAGATTTCACAAGATTTCAAGACACCTTAGAGGCTTTTATCAAATTTTAAGTGACTTTAATCCTTACTTGCCACATCTTTGCGGTGTAAAAAACACTTACCAAACTGGGGTGTCGGCCACCCCAGCTACAAAATTAGTAATAAAAAATTAACTATTGGATATTTTTCTTTGACAATTTGTTTGCCTTGAATTATTGACAAATATTGATTTAATGCAATTTCCTTCACGTTTCGGTACTTTAAATTAAGAGAGAAAAAAAGACATTTGAACAAATTTTAAGGAATTTATTCTAATGTAAAATTAATCAAATGAAAACGCTTAGAATCCCTTATTGAAATTCTTTAAATCTTTTATAAATCTCTTAAAATATCTTTAAATCTCTTTCAATTCCTTAAAATTCGTTAAAATCAGTTAAAATCTCTTCAAATTTGGTGTAAGCTTTGAAAAAAATCTATTGATAATTCTTTTCAAATCTTTTAAATATCCATCTAATTTCCTTAAATCAATCAAAATTTCTTATTAGCATCCCTTGAAATTCTTTAAAATTATTTTAAATCTTTTGCAAATCCCTCTCAATTCTCTACAATTCGTCCAAGTAAATAAATTAAACTTTTGGGTTTTGGGAACAGTGGAAACTTTTTTATTGTTATTATTCCAATATATATTCAAAAAATCGTAAGACTGGACGTCTGAAATTTCAATCCAATATAGACGAAAAAATAGTTTCTTTGAAGACAGTAAAAAAAGAAAAAAGAGAAATACCAACTTTTCCATTTCAAAAAATGCCAATTTAAAATAAAAACTAATCAATCTAAAGCAATCTCATTAATCAATATGTACTTGGAATGTAAATTTTTATTAATTATGAATGCACCATAGATGGTGAATCTAATTTCTCGAGGGATCGTTTAATTTGCAAGCTCTAATTACTTTTGGTGGAAGTTTCTAAACAAGCTTTTCAATTTTGTATCAGTTTCAGTACGAACATTCCCACCCCCTCTTCCAACTCTCTTTTTTCACTCCATTTTGCAAAACTTTTCCTCCAAATTCCTTTCCCTAACCCTTATTCCAACCCTTCTTCTAACTAAATAAATTTAAAAGTATATTTCTGGCTGGCGGGCGGACGAAACCGAGCTTTCAACAAAATTTTCGAATTTTAATTTTTGAAAACTGTAGTTATATGTAAAGTTTTATTTCGCATCTCTTTTCTCAAAAAAAAAATAAAAAAAGAATTGTATCATTCTTAGTTTTCAAATTAAACGCAAAAAACTGACTTTTTTGAAAAAATCGATTTTTATCCGTTGTTCACTTTAGCTCGTCCTCAGTTCGTCAGTTTTTGGACTATTAAAATGAAATTTTCAGGAAATGTGCTTTCAGGTGTCCTTAGATTGATAGAACAATAGCACAATTCTCAAATTATTTTTTGAAAATTGTTACTAATTTTTTTCCGATGCTCGGCATGAATCGCATTTTTGTAACTTCGAGCTTATGTTACCTAAAAGCATCAGAAAAAAATTAATAACAATTTAAAAAAAATTAATTTTCGAATTCCTATATCACTATCAATCGAAGGACACCCATGAGCACATTCCCTGAAAATTTCATTTAAAAAGTCCAAAACCTGCCGAACTAAAGTGAAAAACGGATTAAAATCGATTTTATCAAAAAATTCAGTTTTTTGCCTTTAATTAGAAAACTAAAAAAGCTACAATTTTTTTTCTAGAAGAAAAAAAATGCGCAGTAAAATTTTAAATATTTTTTTTTTTTAAAAAGATGAGAAGATAATGGAGGAGTGGGCAGGGGAAGGGGAATCGACCTAAAATGTGGAAGGGGGGGGGGGTAGACAGCTACTCATTTACTCACGCGCTGGACATCACTGAAGATGTATATATGTATATGTGTAAATATATCATATATATGCAGCATAATTTGACGTAACGACTCGCTACAGCCAAAAAGGGTTTTATTCTCGTGTCGTGCTCCCGACATAGGTCATCAATTATGTTTTACGAGGGTCATTTTCTGGTCCATTTCTAATAGGACACGAGCTAGAATAGGAATCAGGGGAAAACGTAAGGACAGCAAGGAATTGCAACATTCAGAAAGACACTTACGCAATATAAGCTGAACTACTATAATTACACCAGAACTTTGTTCGGGCTCTTTATTAAAATGAAATATTCAACGTGCTTGTTCGTCGACATTCGCAATGTCGATGTAAATTTTTCAACAAGCTCTCTCACAGCGCATTAGACGCTTTAATTAGAGGACCCCCGTAATAAACGCTTCGCCTTTAAGTTCGCCTACTAATTTATTTCTTCTTCTAATTTGCAACAACTGCGTACATTTAGAAGAGGCACTTTGCGCGTTTAAAATGTTCAAATTTAAATGCACTAGACTCGAAAAACGACCAACTTGAATCCCACCTTATTAAAAAAGTGTGAAAAATAAATCATTAGTGAAGCAAATAAATATTTTATAATATATTCGTATATTTATCGTTTAAAGATCAGTTACCAACAGAATTATGAGATTTTATGGGATTATAAAGTAATTCAATGGGATTTGACTATATATTTTGTGGACTCTTAAGGAATTCAAGGGATTCTACGAGATTTCAGTGGATTTTCAGAAATTTTAAAAGATTTAATTAGATTTCATGGAACTTTGACTAATTTGAAGGAATATCAAGTGTATTTACGAAAAGTAAAGGAATTTCACAGCATTTTGAAAGATAATGAAGGCATTTTAAAGAATTTTATGAAACTTAAAGAGATTCTTGAAATTAGATAAAAAATTACAAAATTTTATATTTCAAGCATTATAAATTCTTAATTATTTTTTTTTACTAGCAAGAGGCAAGCAAAAACGCGAAATTAAGTTTGTTAAATAAATAGCAGAGAAAAATTTTGAAAAATCCCTCTAAGAAAAAAACAAATGTGATACTTCTCTGAAATAGGTCCTATTTATTTTAGAAAGAAAAAATAGAAACAAAATATAACCTTTCAATTTATAAACCTTTTGGCAGTTTCAAATTTTCAAAATTTTACATAGAATAAACAGATTATTAATTCTGAAGAGAGATAAAAATGTTTAAATAATTAAAGATGAGGTACTTTTTCGAAAATGATGCTACAGACTTTCAAGAAAGTAAGTTTATTTTCCGATTTTTATGTTCATAGCCTTAAATTCCTCACAGCTTTCACTCTCAGATTTTTTCAATATCTCAGCAAATCTGAAAGTCTCTTGCAATTGGCGTTCTAAAATTATAGTAGAAATTAAAATTCTATTAGAAATTTAATTCTACACAAAATTTTCGTAGACCCCTTTCAAGTTAATCTTTTGAAACGTTCTTTGCTACAATTTCTTTATTGAAGATTGGGTTGAAATTTCAGACGTCTAGCCTGCCGATTTTTTTTTCCATTTATTGGAGTATTAACAAAAAAAAAGTTCCCAAAACCAAAAATTTTTATTTATTTACTAGGAGTTGAAAACAGTTATCAATAGATTTTTTCCAAAGATTTCACAAATATTAAAGACATTTTTACTGATATTAATGAATTTTAAGGAATTTAAAGAGATTCCAAGATATTTCAAGAGATTTTAATGAACTTCAAGGAATTTTTATATATTTTAAATAATTTTAAGACATTTACAGAACATTTCAATGTTTTTAAAGAATTTCAAGTAATGCTAAGGTATTTTCGGATATTTAATTGAATTTACTCCACATTAGAATAAATTCCTTAAAATTTCTTAGAATCACTTAAAATTTTTTGATATCTTTGGGAAATTTTTAAGCACTCTTGATTTATTCTTTTGAAAGACATTGAAATTCCTTACAATCACTTATCACTAAAATCCCTTGAAATCCCTTGAAATTTCTTAGTCACTTAAAATCTGATAAAGTCCTTTAAGGTGTCTTGAAATCTTGTGAAATCCATAGAGATTTCTAAAAATCTCTGGAACTTTCTGTTGATAACTCTTTCAGACTTTTACAAAAACTAGCAGACCGACACGTGAAATCGTTTAAAATTTCACGAGGAACTATAAAATTCCTTAAAACTCTTTGAAATCCCTAAACTTCCTTAAAAATCTCTTAAAATTTCATGAAGTCCTTTTGAAATTGAACAAAATCTTATAAATATTATACAAATCTCTTTTAATCACTTAAAATTCCAAAATTTTTTAAAATTCTTTAAAATTCCACAAAAGAACTTTAAAATTGCACTAAATTTTTTAAATATTATACATCTCTCTTATAATCCCTTTAAGTTTATAGAAACCTCTTAATCTTTTAAAATTACTGAAAATTCTTACAAGAATTAAAATACTTTAAAATTCCACAAAAATATTTATAATTCCTTAAAATTTCTTCCAAGTTTCTTAACATCCTTTATAATGAAACGCAAAACTTTAAAATCCTTAAAAATTTTATAATATTTAAAAAACTAGAAAAATCTCTTGAAAAGTCTTAAAATTTTACGGAAACACTTTAAATTCTTTTATAACTTTAAAATTCCTTAAAACTATTAGAAATCTGATCAAATTCCATGAAATCCTTTAAAATTCTCATAAAATCTTTTAAAGATCAGAAAAATCTCTTGAAATCACTTAAAATTAATCATTGAAATCTTTTAAAATTCTTAGAAACATCTTAAAACTCCTCAAAAATTCTCCAAATCCCTTAAAATTCTACGAAATATTTTAGAAATACTAAAAATGATTTGGATTTCGTAAAAATCATTTAAAAATCGTAAAATTCTCGTAACTCTTAGAAATCTTTTAAAATTTCTTGGAATTCCAGGATAGCATTTAAAATTCCTTAAAACACCGTAAAATTTTTACAAATCTTTTGAAATTCCTTAAAATTTCATGAAAACCTTAAAAATCGCTGAAATTCTTTAAAATCGTTTTAAATTCTTGTAAACCTCTTAAAATTTCTCCAAATTTCAAAACATTTAAAATCCCTTTCAAAATCGCTAAGAATTCTTAAAAGTCTCTTAAAATTGCATAAATTCCTTTAAAATTTCTTGAAATATCCTAAAATCCCTTAAAATTCTACGAAATCTTTTTAAAATCCTAAAACTCTTTTAAATTTCGTAAGAATCAGTTAAAACTCGTCAAATACCCTTAAAATTCCCATAGAAACCTCTTTAAAATCCTTAAAAATTCACAAAAACTTTTAAAATCATTTAAACTTGTAAGTTGTAAAAATAAAAACAAAAGAATGGTCTGCTAGTATAATAAATAAAGAAAAATAAAATGATTTGGGAACTTTTTTGATATTCTTAATCCAAAAAATGCAAAAAAATAAATAAAATAAAAATTTTCATCAAACTAGACGTCAGCTCAATTTATTGAAGGCGACGATAGTCATAAACGAACGTCAATGAAAGGTAGATAAAATTAATAACATGATAATCTTTACACTTTGCGCGAGTTAGTGAACGCGGCTTTGATCGTTCGTCCGTTTCGAGACAATCGATATTATCGAATATTTTGAAATTAAGGATATATTGCCGGTAATAGTGACACATATTTACGCTTGCTTTTAGTGAGCCCGATCTTTTAAAAAGCAAAGAGCAAAGTTCCTTCGAGACACTACAGGGATTTTTCCAGTAACAACAAAGAACATAGTAGCAACATCCCAGAAACTTTTGCGAGATATAAATTTTTTCGCCGGCTTAATAATTCGTGCAATGTCGCCTTTCCCGGCGAAGAAAGGCTAGAGAATATCGGTTCGTGAATTCCGCAAGTGTCAGAAAATCTGAGAAAAGTGAAGGATCAAAAAACAGAAATATCGGAAAGTTGGAAAAATATAATTTTTAGAAGCACCAGGTGAGAAATGTATTTCAGAAAAAGACGTGACATCTTCTATAACTCGAATTTTCATAAAAATCAGTGGAGAAGAAATTCCGCGAAGTTAAACGAATTTTCTGAGAGAAATACTAAAGTTTTGAGAGAGGAATTAGATTCGGGAAATTTTGAGAGGAAAAATAAAGGAAAGGGTCTTAAGGAGGAATGTCCTTTTTATTTGATGGGCCCTTGGCTGCAAACTTCGGAGAAAGTTGGTGAGAGTATTAAGGATTATGGTAGTTCCGGGAGATCATCAGCTACAATTGCTTCTGGTTCAGATGCTGGCTGGGGTTATGGACCATTAAATACGCATACACTCTCGAACGAATATGACTCTGAACGGAAGTCAGGTTCTGTTTTCTCCTTGTTTTCCAAAGATAGTCGCAAATTTTCGGATTCGAATTTTCAAGTTAAAGGTGGTTTTGATTCCACCAAAAAAAAGGATGAGAAAAAGAAGATTAAGTGCAGATCATGGCTAGGATTCTTTGAAAATAATGGAATCACAAAACTAAATTCATCTTCAAGTTTGGAAGTCAAAACGAGTTGCACTTGTTGTACTGGTTCAAGAAGCAATTATACTGATGTCAGTTCGAGATTAAGTATTACATCTTCCAAAACGTTATTTAATGAAGAGAACAATAAAAGAATAGAGAAATTAGTAAATACTTCAGAAGATGATCAATCATGGTAGTTTTATATTTGCTTGTCCATATATTGATCAAAGAAACTTAATTCGTGGAAAGGCTTTATTTTTATTTTTATTGTTTTTATGAGATTCACTCTATTAAATTGAGTTCTTTTTCTTAATAGTTGCAGATCAAGAGCAAGATTATTTATCAAATCAAAACCTCACTCCCAAGTGTGTTACGATATCTGCGATTGGAAGTACGTGCCTTGCAAAAGAATACTTTCAAAGCAAACAGATTCCTCGAATTCTGAAAACAAACAGTTATATTCCTACGTACACAAGATGAGCAACACAATAAAACTAGAAAAAGCAAACAGAGATCGACTTCCGAAAAGCATTTTGCGGTCTAAGTATTCTCGTTCAAGGAGAAAAAAAACAAAAACTTCCAGCACTGAAGGAATGCATAATGCGATGATGAGAGAAAAGCAATCAGATTCTAGATTAAAGGATCCAGATGAAATTTCGAATTCAATCTTATATTACAGATACGGTAAAACTGTAAAAAATAATTATGAAAATGAGAAGCTTGATGATGATGATTGCAAAGAGATTCATCAACAATTGAATGCTGATCAAAATGATAAAGAAATAAGATGTAAATGTACAAAAGGTAAAGAAAAATCTTTGAATTTTTTAATTTGATACTCATTTAATTTGAATCATTTCATTTCTTGATATTTTATTTAGAAATAAAGAGGAATCTGAACTTGAATGATCGATCTGAAGAGTTCTGTTCGAACCTATATCCCAAATCTTCTCAAGAAGAGTACTCGAACAATCTTAAGAGCTCGTTGAGCTCTGTTTATCGCATCGGAGGTGGAAGTGATGAACTCAACAATTCTCCAAGGACGCGAAAAAAATTGGCCAAGAAAAATCGACGAATAAAGGAATACACGAATTTATCTGAATCAGTCTCTCCTTCAGAAAAACGTAGCTTTCTCTCCTGGATTCGAAATAAAAGCAAAGCTCGTCATTCAGACATAAATAGAAATGAAGCTTTAAAAGACTTTTCGAAAAATGTAGCTCAAGATCGAAATTTCTCAGAAAAATTAGATCTTAAAAACTCGATAACATCATTGCCTGATGATGATGTGGATAGAGTTGTAGAGGAATTTCTTGAGGATATGATTAGAAATTGTTGCGAAGTGTTAAATGAGAAAACAGTGGAATTTGTTGATGCAGAAGCTCAAACATCTTTTGAATGTTTTTACGACAGTGATAATACTGAAATAAATTCGGAAAATTTGTTGTGGTCCTGCGATGCTGACAAGTCAGACTTGGAGTCTTTAATATCAACATATATAGGAAGTGGACTTCCGGAATCATTAGAAAGCACCAGTGATTCGTCGATGAGTTATGAAGATGGATCTCGTACTTCTTATTCTGGTTCAGGGAAAATGGATTAAGAAACATCCTTTGATATAAATTTCTCTGAATGTTCACAATGTAATTAAACGTAATAAAACATTAGTGAATTCCCTGCTGGAAGTGAAGAGATAGAAAGAGATTGAAAGAGACAGAACTTTTCTATCTCTTCTAGCAAGTATCCATTTTGCATCCCCAAAACGATATCCCTTTCTATCCACAATTGTATCCCTGTGTCCGGTGATATCTATCTCTTCCTATCTCTTAGTCTATTTATTCGCAAAAAAATTGTATGCTTTTCTATTCCTAATTCTATCTCCCTTTCTAGAAATTTGTATTTTTTTCTATCCCCAAGGCTATCTCTCACTTATTAACTTATTAATCATCATATTTTAAACATGCATAATAATTTTATAAATACAATATACATTATTATAATCATACCTCTAATGTATATAGAGATAAAAAATCAGCATCTATGGGGTCATCAACCAAAACCAATATCACTCATCCTCGCTTATTTCCTTGAATCTCTCCTTTTCTATCCCTTTTTATATCTTTTCTATCTCCGACTATTCCTTTTTATCTACATCTCAATATACATCAACGCCTATCTCTGTCAAATAAGAAATAGATGAGGATAGGGGAGAGATTGAAAGGGACAAAAAATGGGATAAAAAGAGATTGGAAAGAATTTTTATATGACAACAAGATAGAAAGGTATAGGCGATAATAAGAGAAAGATAGACAGGAATAAAGAAGTGGGGATTGAAAGACATAAAGGTTGATGTGGATTGAGATGAAGATAGAAAGATATAAACGGCGATTGACAAGAAATAAATAGTGATAGAAAAGAGAGATTCAAAGAGAAAAGCGTGAATGTGGATTGAAATGGAGATAGAAAGGGATAGAGAACTGAAGATTTAAAGAGATTGGAGCGAATTTTGACAAGAAGATAGAAAGGTATAGGCGAATTAAGATTGACAAAGGGATATACTAGAATAGACGAAAAATAGGAAGGAATATAGATGTGGCGATTAAAAGAGATAAGAGCCAATTGAGATTGACAAAGAGACAGAAAGGGATAGACTAGAATAGACGAAGAATAGGAAGGAATATAGATGAGGCGATTGAAAGAGATAGACGTGGATGTAGATTGAATTGGAGATAGAAAAGTATAGACAGATATATGCAGAGATAGAAAGGAATAGATAAGTGGGAATTGAAAAAGATGATAAGGAATTGAGATTTACAAGGAGACAGAAAGGAATATACCAGAATAGGCGAAAAATAGGAAGGAATATAGATGTGGCGATTGAAAGAGATAAGAGAGAAAGATGATTGACAAAGAGATGTAAAGAGATAGACGGTGTCGCACGCCAACGTGCTTAATTATAATTTTCTTCGTTTTGTCTCTATGTTCTTTCAAAAAATAAACCAAGGCATCTGATTGGTAGTTCCAAGGCAAGCGTCTGGACTCTCAATCGAGTATTCCATTGGAGCTCACCCGCATTACTCTCTTCCAACCAAATCATTGTCTTTAGCGACGCGCTTGGTCGGAGAATTCCCTGTACATCCATGCGAGGTTGGGCTCACGATTGGCTCGCGCAGACTTTCGTCTCAACCAATCGTGGCGCTCGATTTCCCCCACTGGTGTGATGGGTCCCCGGCCGAAGGCTATAAGACGCGCTGCTTTCCACAGCTCGTCCTCTTTACTCCTCGAGACTCGAGGCTTACCACATCGAATCCCTGCTCGACGAAGTAATTGCTTTTTAGAGCCCAGACGCCGCCTTGCACCATTGGATGCCCTTTTCTTTGAAATTATTCCAACTGACTCCTGTTTTTATTTTAATCACCTATTCTCATCCTTTCTCTCTTCCTAAAATCCAAACCGAGTTTTCGAGTACCCTTCGGGGTACTGGTATAGAACCGGGGAGGGCGATTAGAAAATCCCTTTTTGAACCTAACGACTTGGATTAATAGTGTAGTGATTTAGTGCTGTGAGATCATAAGACAGATGTCAACCGTGAGTGCAGTGACGAAAGTTCGACCGCGTCCCAGCCTAAATTCCAATCTGCCCTTTTCAGGGCTCCCAAACATTTTTAACGTAGGAAAGTTTAGGAGTTCACAAACACGTGAACCCACATTTTGTAACTTCCCCTCACGTTCCATTTCCCTGATCCCGGAGTTACCATTAATTGTTCAACCCATTCAGGAGTTAACATTAATTGTTTAACCCATTCAAAATTGTGTCTTCCTTCCCATTCTATTTAATTACGATCATATCGAAGGCTACAACGGGGATAGACAAAAGATAGAAAGTGATAGAGTAGTGGGGATTGAAAGACATAGGCGCTGATGTGGATTGAGATGGAGATAGAAAGAGATGGACGAAGATAGAGAAGGGATAAAAAGGTATAGAAAAGAGGAGACTCAAAGAGATAAACGTGAATGTGGTTTAAAATGAAGAAGAAATAAGAAACTGTAGATTAAAGAAGATAAAAGCAAATTAAGATTGGAAAGAAAATAGAAAGACATTGACAGGTATATACAGAGGTAGAAAGAGATATAGAAGTGGAGATTGAAAGAGATAGGAGCAATTTAAATTCAGAGGGAGATATATAGAGATAGATGCGGATTGATAAAGATTGAAAGAGATAGAGAAATGTTGATTGAAAGAGATAGGCGAAGATAGACAAGAGATAGAAAGGGATAGAAAATAGGAGATTCAAAGAGATAATCCTAAAAGTGGATTGAAATGGAGAAGAGATGGAGGAGTTAGAACATAGGCATGGAATAGAAAGGGATAAAAAATCGTCATCCCTTTCTATCTTAGAAATAGGAGGACATAGAAAGGGATAGGATGTCTATCTCTTTACTTTCAGCAGGGCCCATAAACTTTATGGCCCCATAAATCGTTTTGCAATCAACACTCTACTAACTTCATCGAAATAAATAATAATCATTAATTCCTAATGCATATTATATTAATAGAATATTATAAATTATACTTAAAATTTGTATTACTTAATTTTTGATGACATTTGAATAACACGTAGTTTCATTTATTTTTTCTTGTATGTATTTTCACATCATAATATATTTGCAGAATTCCATAAAATTATTTATCAAGAACTCGAGGTCGAATTCGTCTCTGGTTTGAGGGAAGTAAACTATTAAATCATCAGTGGAGAAAAAACAGAGGTAAACTTGCAGATAATCAAAGCCTTATAAAAATTACAGAATGCAATTAAACTGTCAAAGAAGTCAACAATATTAAAGACAGAATGTCGAAGGCGAAAGTAGAGAATCGCAAGAGATGAATTTTCCCGAGAATTAAGAAAGTTGAAAATGGCTTGACAAGTGTAGAGCGTATTGGTTCAAAATTAAGGGAGAAAGTTTTATAGAATAGATTCAGCTCGAGAAAAGAAAGTTTCATTTGCGACAGAATGGAAAATTGTTTTCCGTATCTCTCGTTACAGCCCAAAAGGAAGATGGATTTTCCTATAATGTGTAAATCCTCTCCTGCGGAAATCGACAAGCAGACTTCTGTTTGTAACATGAATGTCGATGCAGCAGTTGGATCTAATACATGTATCTACATAAAGTATAAAAATTCTGAGAAACACAAGAAACCTAAACAAGTTTCAAAACTTTGCAGTACTGATTCACTTATATACTGTTCCCGATTTTCAAAAGAGACTGAAAATAGTATTAATGAAAAAGAATTCAAAGCAAAATCGACTCCTATAAAACGAAAGCAATTTGAGATTTCTTCCTCGACTATGCAAAGAAACACTTTCTCGTGTCATGAAAGAGAAGGAAAAAACTCCACATATCCTGATCCTTTCGATCGAATGATTATTGAAACTCTCGAACTATATAAAAGAATTTTCATAGCTCGTGACTCATTCAAAAAATTGACGAAGAGTAGAAAAGATGCAAAGATGAGAAAAAATGAGAAATACTACAAAAATCAGACTTCAAGGGTTATTCCAAAGAATAATTCAGGGGAAAGTAGAAATGATAAATTTTCTCTGCTTATAAAAGACGAAGTCGAGACGGGAATGAGAAATAATGGTGAAAAATTTTGTCGTTGTGGAAGAGGTTGCGGCACTGTCCTCAACAGGTGCTGCTGCAAAAAATAATAGAAAACAAATATAACGCTTCAATTGAAAATCTAGATCGAGTCGAAATGCAATTGACTTTCTTTTTAATTCTTTCTGATTTACTAATCTAATTTCTATTCTATCTTGCAAATTCATTAAAATGTTAATTGCTGTCAAATAAGGAATAAAAATAAGTAGTTTCATTTCAATTTTTCTGAAGAGAGATCGACTCACAATCAGAAAAGGTAGTGTTCTAACAATCTGGGAATACATACCATTCCAAAAATGTGCTCCACGTCCAATAATACCAAGAACTCTCAGAAATTCCGAGTAAAGCCAGAAAATCAGCAGTTTCGCGAAGATTACGAAGGATCTTGTAGTGGATACCAAATCCAAGACGTACGATTTCGTGGTGGATGTGGTGGTTGCAGAAAGTCTTTGCCATTCGAATACCAAAGCTCTGCCGAGAATTCTCAACGATTTTGTGGATGTGGAACAACTACCATGTCCCGGCAGAATTACACAAAGCCAAAAGTGCTCAGTTCGCCAAAGTCGTGTTCCTATCCTCAAAGTGGTCCTCCAAGACGATCGTATCCACCTCTTCCTTACCCTATTCCACCTTACCATCCACCTTTGAGTCAGAAATCGGATCCTTGTGGTCAGAATTCTGATCCTGCTGAGAAGGGATGCTGTCCCTGTGGTAGTTACGGTGGTCCTGCATGTGTTGATAATCTCGAAGGAGCAAGCTCGGACTATTCTGAAAGTCAGGATTCTAGAAGTCAGAATTCTGGAAATCAGGAGGAACCACCACTTCCTTGCAAGTGAGATTATACTATGCAAACATTGCAAATGCAATATTACATTACAATTACAATTTCCCCTGCTGGAAGTAAAGATACAGAAAGAGATGGAACTTTTCTATCTCTTCCAAGTCAATCTCTTCCAAGTCAATAAAAGGTCATCTGTACTTAACAAGGTTTTTAGGGAGGTTAAAGGTCTATAGTCCACAACATTGTTTTTAGTAATTGTAAAAATGAAATGAACGTTAAAAAAATTCTTGAAGATCATCGTCAAGGTCAAAGTGAATGTTACCATTGAATTCCTCGTTGAAAGTTACTTCAAGAATGAAGCTGACCTTCTGGAAAACCTTGTTGAGTTCAAATGACCCTTGTGTAACCTACAAAAAATATGTACCTTTGACTTTGGTACATATTTGCATGTAAAATTTCTCGCTCTGTTGATTTTTGATTTTTAAAGAGGATTTCCATTTAAAAAACAAAATTAACATGGGATTAACCTTGAAGGTCATCGTCAGTATCAATGTAGAGATCACCATTGTATTTCTAGTTGAAAGTTACTTCAAGAATGACGTTAACCTCCCTCAAAACTTTGTTATGTTCAAATGACCTTTGATTGACCTTCAATATTTACAATGTACCTTTGACTTTGGTATATATTTGATAGTAAAATTTTCCGCATTATCGATTTTCGATGTAAAACATCGGATTTCTATTTAAAAAAATAATATTGACCCTGAATAAACTTTGAAGGTCATCGTCAAGGTCAAATTGAAGGTCAGTATTGAATTCTTCGTTGAAAGTTACTTCAAGAGTGACCTTGATTCCCCTGAAAACCTTGTTAATTTCTAATGACCTTAGAATGATCTTGAAGGTTACAATTTACCAATATAATTCATCCGAAAGATTTCTATCCCAATCTGTCTCTTATTTAACCAATTCTATATTCTTCAATCTCCTTATTAATATCTATAATCTATATTTACAATTTCCACATTTATCTTTCGTCTAACCACCTTTGTCTTTTTAAATCTCTTTTTCAGTCATTATGATCACTAACCAATTTATTAAAATCCCATGTCTCATTTATCGTATCTTATTTCTTGTCAGCTACTTCTCTCCGCTCCATATTCCCTTGAACCAATATAGTTCCATTCCTTTATCTTTTAATCCGCTCTTTTCTAGCTTGTTATAGATTTATTTTATTTATTCATTTAAGAATAAATTGGGAGAATAAACATATACACTCATCCCCCGATCGAGGGCACTCCGATCGAGGGCACTTTTCACGCTCGACAGCCTACACTGAATAGCTCGAGCTATTTTAATCCCATCCGATCGAGGGCACTCGACCCCCGAGCGGTGCCGTCGATCGGGAGATGAGTGTATGTATGTAAGGTCACGCCTCAAAACGCTCTGAATTAATTATCATTAACTACTTTTCTAAAACGAAATAATTAAACTGAAATGATATAAACAAGAATGAATTTGAATAGAAAAGAGTTAAATTGAAACAAAGAAGAAGACATTCACAAAGATACGTTTATAAATAGCCTGAGATAGAAATCATGAGATTGGAACTCATAGCAATAAATGTGGATTGACCAAAAGATAGAAAGAGATAGATGGGGATGGGGAAGAGATTGAAATGGATAGAAAAGTGGGGCGAAATGGATAGGAGCGAATTTTGATTGGCAAGAAGATAGAAAGGTATAGACGATAATAGAATAGATAGATAGGAATAAGGAAATGAGGATTGAAAGAGATAAGAGCGAATTGAGATAAACAAGGAGATAGAAAGAGATAGATAAGAATAGACGTGAAACAGGAAGGAATAGATAAATGGGGATTGAAAGAGATAGGCGTAGAAGTGAAATGAAACGGAGATAGAAAAGGATAGAGAACTGGAGATTAAAAGAGATAAGAATGAATTGAGATTGACAAGGACAAAGAGATAGACGGGGATGAAAATAAGATAGAAAGAGATAAAGAAGTGAGGATGGAAAGAAATAGATATACAGGTATATACAGAGATAGAAGGAGATAGAGAAGTGGGGATTGAGTTGGAGATAGAAAGATATAGATCGAGATAGACAAGAAATAAAAAGGGATAGAAAAGACAAGATTAAAAGTATTAAAAGATTGACTAGGAGATTGACTAGGAGATAGGAAGGGATAGGCAAGAATAGACGAGAAACTGGAAGGATTATAAAAGTGGAGATTGAAAGAGATAGAAGTAATTTGAATTTAGAGGAATTTATAAAGAGATAGTTGGGGATGGATAAAAGATAGGCACAAATAGACAAGTGAGTTTTGAAAGGATGCAGTCGTTGATGTGGATTGACATGGAGATAGAAAGACATGGAAAGTGATAGACAAGAGATAGAAAGGGATAGAAAATAGGAGATTCAAAGAAATTAGTGGATGTGGATTGAGATGGAGTAGGAATAAGATAGGCGATAAGTAAAAAGGGATGAACTATATTTATCCCTTTCTATCTTAGAGATAGTAGGAGATAGAAAGGGATAGGATTTCTATCTTTTTACTTGCAGCAGGGTCGATTCATGAAAGAAAGTCTATGACTTTTTATCTTGACATTAGTTTTCAAATAACTCGAAGAAACAATTTTAGGACAAGTTCTCAACTTATTTGTTTTTGTGATAGATGCAAATGCCAGTCCTGTAGAAAGTTGAATCCCAGCGTTGGTTGCGGTGGTCAGTCTTGTGGAGGAATATATAGTTGTACTGGTTCAGGAAGTGGAAAACACTGTTTTCCAAGAAACTATAAAAGACGAGAAGGATCTACGTGCTGCGGTGGCAAAAATCAAAATGGTAGTGGTTGCTGTTGATTATAATGGACCCACGTAATTAAATTTGATCATCGCTCTTTCTGAAATATTTCCACAAAATGTATCACATAATAAAATAAAAAATGTAAATGGAAAGAAAGAAGGAAAAAGGGAAAGAAAGACGTCAAATAAAAAGAGTAAAATCAATCTTTATTTTTTGAGAAAATTACATCTTTAAAACTAAGAAACAATTTTACTGAATTGTTTTGTACTATAGACTGTATTTGACCAATCATCGCTCGTATTTTAGAACTTCCGATTTCGGTTATATAGCACCACGTATAGCACCAATCAAAATCGGAATAAAGTTGTCTCAACTCTGTCTTGAGGATCTCTGGTCTCTATAAACTAAAAATAATCACAAGCCAGTATAGAGACTAGACTGATTATATATTTAGTTAAAGGCTGCAAAGATAGAGGTCAGTTGCGTTGATATTGCACCGGAAACTGAAATGCAATCTGAATATATCTGGTCTGAATTTGATTGCTAATTTTTTAAACCTTTAAAATATAACCTCAGTATTTGTTCATTGATTACCATGAATCGTTGGGTTCCCCGTCAAGTTCTAATTGTATCAAAACTGACCACTTTCGAGTTCTTCAAGTTTCGAAACCCAGATTTAAAGGAAAAGCAGCTTATCGAGCAATTAAGAAAACAAGGAAAGGATCCCATCGAGGTATTATATGAGCATCGTTCGCAGCTTGCATTCGAAGGCAAAGTGACCAAAGTTCTTCGGAAGTACAAGATTAATTTTCAGTTTACCAAAAGGTATACCAATTACATTAATTTGTGTTTCAATTAGTCAATTTCATTTTCCTTGATGGGTTTATTTCTAGACTTGCAGACGCTTCTAAATATATTCATTGGGCTGACTTTGTTATTACCATTGGAGGAGAGGGAACATTCCTTGTCACTTCAAAATTAATAAAAGATAATGTAACACCAGTGATGGGTTTGAATTCAACTAATTCTACGAGTCATCTAACCTTACCAGTTCAGTATACTGAAAATGTCGAAAATGCTTTTGAGAAACTATTCGCTGGAGATTACAAACTGATTATGAGAAGTCGTATTCGCACAGTGATGTATGGCAGAGGTCTTTATAGCCAAACCTTTCTAGTGAATGAAAAGAATCGCACACAAGGAGAAAGAAGAATAGAGTATGTTCTTTTTCCTTTTCTAAAAAAACATGCATTTCAGACAACTGCACATTGCGTTCCTGATTGTATGTTACCTTTTAGCTAACTTCATGCGTAATGCGCTAACCTTATTGGTCAATTAATTTGGCGCGCGAATTTGAATTGGCATTTTAGTGTCTAAAGACAAAACATTAATCGTTTTGTCTATTTTTAAAGTTATTGCAAAAAACGTCAAATATCTATGTTTTATAAAAATAGCAATAACTTTTGAAATATTGAAAATTTTAAAAATCTCTTGCGCTCATTTTGAAGGCAATTTTTTTATAATCTGAAAAACTTATTGGTATAATTTAAAAATTATTACTATGCATTGGACGAGGACTCAAAGTTGGCGCACAAAAGTCTGGAAACATTCGTATATTTTTCCTGTTGAGATAAACAATTTTATAGAATAAAAGAAATAATTAATTATGAAGTTTCTGCAAAAATATATTAAAATTTACATTCACTTGATTTTTATTATTATTTCCCTACTGATTAGGAAATGTTGTTAAACAGCCCTTCTACAATGCAGATATTGTACAACATATTGTATGCAAATATTGTATTTATCAGATTTTATAGTTTAAATTCAAAATAAGCCCTAGAAATTCAAAGTATTAATTATTTCAAAAATTATTGATATTTTCATAAAACATCTTACATAAGACATCTGGCTGAAGGCCAGGTCATGCCAACTTGCCAACCATCTGCCATAAATTAATTGCAAACAATAAATGTTTTTTTTAATGAAATTTTTGAACCTAAATGAAATAGACAACGATAGATTTGAATAGAAAAAAGTTAAGCTGAGGCTGAGAAGAAGGCATTGAATAAGATAGGTTTAGAACTAGGTTGGGATAGAAAAATTAAAGGATTGAAAAACACAGGGATCGGCGAGAGTTTGAACGGGATAGAAAAGTGGGAATTAAAAGAGATAGGAACGAATTTTGATTGACAAGATGATAGAAAGGTATAGATTGAAAGAGATAGGAACGAATTGAGTTTGATAAGGAAATAGAAAGAGATAGACAAAAATAGACAAGAATAGGCGGGATATATGAAGGAATTAGATTGAAAGAGGTAGAGGAATGGGGATTAAAAGAGATTGAAGCGAATTGAGATTGAAAAGGATGAACAAGAAAAGGCGAAAGATAGAAAGGAATAGAAAAGGATGGTTCAAACAGATTAGGGCGATTTTGAGTAATAAGGAGATAGAAAGAGATAGAGCGAATTTAGATTTAGGAAAATAAGCGAGAGATAGAAAAGCGCGGATTCAAATAAATAGAGCAATTTTTGATTGTAAAAGAGATAGAAAGAGATAGACGGGGTTAGACAATAGATTGAAAGAGGTAGAGAAGTGGGGATTGAGATAGATAGACGTGGATGTAGATAAGCAAGAGATAAAAATGAATAAAAAAGAGAAAATTCAAAAAGATAGGGTTGGATGTGGATTTATATTTTTTTTAATTACGAGTGGATTAATATGGAGATAGAAAGAAATGGGCGAAATATATAAATAAATATATTTCTTATATTTATTTGTTATCTACCTTTTCTTAGCGAAAGGTAGAACTGGGTAAACAATCTTAATCCCTTTATATCTAAGGGATAGAAAGAGATAGAAAGGGATAAGATTTCTATCTCTTTACTTCCAGCAGTAAGGTTGGAATAAATATCTGTGAGAGTTTGAAAAGAATATAAAAGTGGGGATTAAAAGAAGTAGGAGCAAATTTGGATTAACAAGAAAGGTATACACGAGAATAGGAATGAGATAGAAAGGAATAGAGGAGTAGGGATTGAAAGAGATGGGAAGGAATTGAGTTTGATAAGGAAATCGAAAGGGATAGACCAGAATAGGTGAGAGATAGAAAAGAATAGAGAAGTGGGGATTGGAAGAGATGGGGCAAGCTTTGATTGAAAAGAAAATACAAAGGTATAGACAAGAATAGGTGAGAGATAGAAAGGAATAGAGAAGTGAGGATTGAAAAAGATAGGACAAGCTTTGATTGAAAAGGAAATAGAAAGAGATAGACAAGAATAGGTAAGAGATAGGAAAGAATACAGAAGTGGGGATTGAAAGGGATAGGGGTGGATGTAGATAAGCAAGAAATAAAAAGTAATAGAAAAGAGGAGATTGAAGAAGATAGGCAGATATAGACGTAATGTAGAAGTGGATGAAGAATCTTTATCCCTTTCTATCTTAGGGATAGAAAGAGATAGAAAGGGATAGGATTTCTATCTCTTTACTTCCAGCAGAGATCCTTTCTCACATTATTTAAATGTTGCTTTTTAAAATTTTTTTATTATTATTATTATTATAACTGGCTTGAAAAAATATCTAGTAATTTCGCAAATTCAATTTTCTCTGTGCTTGAAAAGTTTTTTTATTGTTTTAACTCGCCTGACCTATATAGTAATATGCTCTAAGGTAAAATGCATTCTCATGAGAATGAAAGCTTTGAATAGACTCTAAACGTAAAAATTCGTACGACTCGCTGAACGCATTTTATATGGTCGTAGAGCTTTGATACGGTCAATGGAGAGAAAAGTCGCTGACGCACTGCAACCTCAGATCAGGATTCTGCCCTGGCTTGCATTAAACGAAGTTGGTAATCGAAAATGAAACGATCCGATAAAAATATTTGAATGTTAAAAACACTGAGTAAATCGGGTCTGTTTGAACTAGGTCTTTATTGGAGAATTCGTGTCTGGAAAAGGAACACAGATGATTATTCAAGTGGACGAGAATCCCCAGGAATACAGATTCCGATCCTCTGGAATATGCGTTTGTACTGGGTCGGGATCGAGGTCATGGTTCCGGGCTATGAATTTTCAAGGAAGAGAAACAATACAAGCAATAGTGGCACTGGCGACGAATAATGCCCTCCAGCTGGATGACAAAAGAGCTGACTTACTCATACAAAAATATCTCAATCTTTACGTCTTCGATCCAGGTAAAAAAAAATAATAATAAAGCATTTCAATACAATTTGAGTAATAAAATAAGTCTTATAATAAATCTATTTTAGAAGAGCAGATGATAGCGTACAAGATTCGAGAATTATATCGTGCATCCTCTTGGCCAAAACCTAAGGACCTTCAGGACATCCAAATGTGCAAAAAGTTGAGAGTTAAGTCCCTGAGTTTTGATTCTGGCCTCATAGTCGATGGTAGTGTAGCTTTGCCATTTAATCATGGCACGAGAGCTAGTTTCGAGGTTCGACCAGACGATGCGCTCAAAACAATTGTTCTAAAGTAGGTGCAAGTCATAAAATCATCAATCATTTTAGTAGACATTTCAGAAGACAGTGTATAAGATTTCCTATTTCTTACAACAAATAAAAAGGTGTCAAGAGTCCCCTAACTTATTCAATATCTAACATCAATATGTCTCTATGTATTTGGAAAGGAAACAGCAAAATGTTTAGCTAAAGTGAAAGCAATCACATTGGGATGAGAGATACCCAAAATATATGGATAGGACAACTTAAATTACAGCCTCGTCGAACAAACCGGTAATTTAATACCTCACGTGCCTCGACTAACCTAGGGGAGCGTTTCTTGGTTTATATGTAGTCAGCCTTTAACAGAACCCGCAAATCAACTTGCCCTATCCCGTAGGTACAGCTTTTATATCCCAGGGAGGGTGAAGCGTCTTATTTTCGGCACTGAAAACGATGAAGGTTCTTCTCAACTTCGGATACAGAGTTGGCGAAATTTCCTCATAGGTTCTCCCTCCCTTCTTTATCAAGTGGAAGACCAGATCCAAGTCCAGGTTTCCACTAAAACTGTAATTTCGGCTTCGACGGAACCACAGACACTCCCTGCTACTAGGATAAGTATACCCTTCGACTAAGTGCACACTGGCTATCTTACTTGGGGCAAAAGTTGTAGGTACTTCCGAACTCGGTACAGCGTAAAGCCCTCAGTACCGCTATTTTCGGGACTCGTGTAAACCAAGACGAGCGGTAAGAGAGTTTCAGTGGTGTAAAAGATGAAGAGGTTCGCGATTCAAGCTCAAAGCTTCCGCTAGTGGTAGCCAGCTTAAGTTTTATTGCAGAGCTATTTGTGGCTTCGCTTCGATGCCACGGAGACGAACCATGAAGATATCTCGTTCTTTCCTTCTTGTATTTCTTTCAATTCCGCAGAATCATATATATCCAGCATGGACGATGTATGTCGCGTCGTATTGATTGTGCAGCTTGTTTCTTTCACAATAGTTCCAAGCAAGAGATTTTTCATTCTAAAGAATTGCAAAAAAAAATTTCAATCATGCCCTTGTTTTCTAATTCCATTGAAACTGATTATCTCTTCTTGTTAGAGGGATTATGGAAATTATGGAAATCGTAAATTTTCATTAAAACTAGTTTGCTAATCAGACAAGAAGATTGGTGTGAGCTATTTGTTATTAAGTAATTAACAAATAATTAATGAAATTAAAAATTGAATTATGACTAAACCAATTGAATTTTGATTTATCAGAGAATGAGCTTTGATTAAAACTTTTAGAATCCATCAGGAAGTATCGTATAGCTTAACTGTTTAGTTTAGTTCCTCTCAACTCCTAATTCGGAAAACAAGGCACGTCTCCAAAGCAGACGTGTAATTAAATTATTACGACAGATATAGAATCAAATCTCTGAAAGGACGAACTTTAGTACGCGTAAATCGCGGAAGATCCAATCTGTCCGAACAATGGTGATCCCTCCCAGAGGTTTACAACTACTGCAAACAAACAGAATGTCCGCAAAGAATAACAGACGATAGACCCTTTGTGCTGATGACGGAACTGGACATCTACGAAACTTTCGCTGGTGACACGCCAAAGTAATATATTTGGATACGTCGAGAATTAACGTTCTTCTTTTAAAATTTCAAGATTATTTAAACTTTTTTTTCACTTTTTATTTAACAGGAGCTAATTTTTTATTCCAATATTCTATAAAAATAAAGACAAAAAGGCATCAGGCAATGAAAAAACAGTGACAAGAAAATTTGAAAAGGATAGAAAGAATAAAGAGATAGGATATAAGAAAGTAAAGAGATAGAAATCCTATCCCTTTCTAACTACTTCTATCTTTAAAATAAAAAGGGAGACGAATTGTTTATTTTTTATTTATTTTTTTAAAATTATTTATCTTCTTCTTTCTCAATCCCAACCAATTCCTTTCTATCTAATACACATTAACGTCTATCTCTTTTAATCCCCACTTTCTATCTCCTTGTTAATTTCCGTTCTCTCCTATCCCTTTCTATCTCCATTTCAATCCACATACACGCTTATCTCTTTGAATCTCCTCTTTCTATCCCTTTATATCTATTGTCTAGCTTCGCCTATCTTTTTCTATCTCCATATCAATCCACATCAACACCTATCCCTTTCTATCAATTCGCTTATATTTCTTATATCTCTTTTAATCCCCACTTCTCTATCTCTTTCTATCTTTTGTCAATCCTCGTGTACTTCTTCCTATCTTTTGTCCAACCCGTTTGTCTTCTCTTATCTCTTTCTCAATCACCGTTCTCTTTTATCTCTTTCAATACATACTTCTCGATCTATTTCTATCTTTTATCCATTCCCATCTATCTCTTTCCATCTCTTTGTCAATCACCGTTCTCTCCTATCTCTTTCAATCCCCACTTCTCTATCTCTTTCTACCACTGTATATACCAGCCTATCCCTTCCTATCTTCTTGTCAATCTTAATTCATTTTTATCTCTTTTAATCTGCAGTTCTCTATCCCTTTCTATCCCCATCGTAATCCACATCAACGCCTATCTCCTTCAATCGCCACTTCTACATTCCTTCCTATTTTTCGCCTATTCTAGTCTATCCCTTTCTGTCTCCTTGTCAATCTCAATTCGCTCTTATCTCTTTCCATCCCCACTTCTTTATTCCTGTCTATCTTATTCATATTATCGCCTATACATTTCTATCTTCTTGTCCATCTGAATTCGCTCCAATCTCTTTTAATCCCACTTTTCAATCGAAATTTACTGTTATGTGTTTCAATCGCCTGATTTCTATCCCAGCCTATTCTAAACTAATCTTCTTCAATCTCTCTTCAATGTCTTCTTCTGCTTTCAATGTCTTTGTAGTGGTGACAAAATCCAGTTTCCTAAAAAAGGTTTCTTTGAACATATTTCAAGGGCAATATATCAAAATATTTAATTTTACAAGTTTTATATACTATTATTATTTTCGTAAAATTCATTTTTCCACTATAACTTCTCAAATATTCACAATTTAAAGCTAGTGTAAGGGAAATGAAGATTTCTTTCATCGAGACAAATCGATTGACCTTTATGATTAATGCATTTGATTAAAAAATAAGGAAGTTATATTTATTTATAATTTTGAAAGTTTATTTTTCGCTTTATGTCTTCAAATAATCAAAATTTTGAGTTAACCTAAAGGAAATGAATATTCTTTATGTCGAGACGAATCGATTGACCTGTATCATTAATGCGTTTCATTAAAAAATAAGAAAGTTATGCTTTATTGTAATTTTTGAAAATGAATTTATTGAATATAACTTCTCAAATAATCAAAATTTAATGCTGATGTAAAAAATACTTAATGCTACCTCTATGAGGAAGCAAATCAAATTTGCTTACAGCAAGCAAAGTGCTCCTTGAATGAATACAAAAGTTGATACAACTTGACAGCTAGTTCTCTCTTATTTCAGTTCAATTACTTCGTTTTAAAAAAGTAGTTATTTTTAATTAATTAAGAGCATACACATATATTGGATACGTGAACATAGCAGCCATATATATTCTCCCAATTTATTATAATTAAATTAATAAATTAAATATATCTATAAGATAGAGAAAAGAGAATTAAAATATAAAAGGGGAGAACCATATTGACGCAAGGAAATATTGAGTGGATAGAAGTAGCTGAGATTGAAATAGATAGGGTAGACAAAAGATAGAAAAAGACAGAGAAGTGGAGGTTGAAAGAGATAAGCGTTTATCCGTATTGAGATGAAGAAAAAAAGGGATAGGCTGAGATAGACTAAAGATAAAAAGGTATAGAAAAAAAAGAGATTCAAAAAGATAAGCGTGAATGTTGATTGGAATGGATATTGAAAGGGATAGAGAACTGAAGATTAAAAGAGATTAAAGAGAATTGAGATTGACTAGGAGACAGAAAAGGATAGATTAGAATAGATGAAAAATATAAAAGAATATAAATGTGGCGATTGAAAAAGATAGGCGTGGATATGGAAGTGTAGAGAGATAAAAAGCGATAGATCAGTGGAGATTGAAAGAGATAAGAGAGAACGGTGATTGATAAGAAGATAGAAAGAGAAAAACGGGGTAGACCAAAAGATAGAAAGAGATAGAGAAGTGGAGATTGGAAGATATAGGCGTCGATGTGGTTGATGTGTATTGAAATGGAGATAGAAAGGGACAGGCGGAGATAGACGAGAGATAAAAAGAGATAGAAAAGAGAAGATTGAAATAGATAAAAACGAATTAAGTTTGACAAGAAGATAGAAAGGGATAGACAGGTATATACAGAGATAGAAAGTGATAGAAAAGTGGGGATTGAAAGAGATAGGCGTTAATGTGTATTGAGATGGAGATATGAAGTGATAGGCGGAAATAGACAAGAGATAAAAAGGAATAGAAAAGAGGAGATTCAAAGAAATAAGTGGATAAGAGATAGAAAACTGAAGATTAAAAGAGATAAAAAGGAATTAAGATTGCCAAGAAGATAGAAAGGGATAGTCAGGTATATACAGAGATAGAAAGGGATAGAAAACTGGAGATTAAAATAGATGAAAGCAAATTGAGATTGAAAGGAGATAAAAAAGGATAGACAGGAGATAGAAAGAGAAAGAGAAGTGGGGATTGAAAGGGATAGGCGTTGATGTGTGTTGAGATGGAGATAGAAAGGGATAAGCGGGGATAGACAAGAGATAAAAAGGGATAGAAAAGAGGAGATTCAAAGAAATAAGATAGCGCTTCTATTCTATTTCTATCTCTTTCTATCTCTTTACTTCCAGCAAGGAAAGAAGAGATTTGTATCAGACTCAATTTTTTATATGTAATGCACGTATCCCGGACATATCTTGTTTACGTTTTTACGATCATTTACACTGACATTTGTGAAGTTTATATCACCTTTTTATATATATATATATATGTATATGTATAAGCAGGCACGATAGCTATTGCTATATTTTATGCGAAGACTTTTGAGGAGCGATCGAGCGATGTCATTCGACTGAGCCGGCATTTACGGAAATGGAGGAAGCTATTTGGCGAGATCGAATGCTGGCCATACGCAAACGGAATTCGTAATGGCAATTACTTTGCTCTACACATTTTACGAGTCTCTAATTCCAGACCGTGGAGCTTAAAAATATTTAAAGGCCTTTCAAGGTATCAATAAAAGCTCGCCGCGCATTTAAAAAAAAATAGTATATATGGTAAAGTACACTTTTTCTTCCTAAAGGAAAAAGAAAGAGTCAACAATCGAAATAAAAACGTGAGCTAATAAATTGCGTAAACAATGACAGAAAATATTTAACGATGAAAAATCGTCAAGATGAAATACACTTACTATAACAACAATAGAAAAGAGTGAAAATGATGGTCTTCAAAGAATTTCTCTTATTTAATTTTCCCAAGAGGAACGAAAATAGTCTGCTTCCCTCTTATACTTATTTTTAATCCAACTGCCTCTGTCCGGATAACTCGATTCACCTTTGTATGCTCTGCTTTCATGTATTGCGCGAATTTCTCAAATGTCTGGTGCCTTTGCAACAACCGAATCAGCCCCAAGCTAAACTCGACATTTTAACTGGTTTTTTTCGTTGAATACTTCAAAATGGAAGTAAAACAAACGAACTGAATCATTGAATTAAATTTAGCTAAAGACCTAATAATAATAATCAATTTGGAAACTGGAATGCGATGGACAGTTTTTAAGTTTCAAGATGAAGGCAAAGAACTGGTTTTAAAAATCAGGGGAAGATTCGATCTTCCAATCAATCCCTATGAATTCCATCAATCAAAGGCAATCCCTATAACTGTTGCCAGACTGCAAAATGATTAATGAGATTTTATAAATGGACAACAAGGACAATTATGCAATTGTTGCACTAATTTTGCTGTTTATCTTGGAGATGAGTTAGTACCAGATATCTCAAATTGCAGACCTATTTCTAATCGACAAAAGCAATCTTTATTGCCGAGTAAGTAAAGAGTTTTTTGATAAACACGACTGATCGTAAAACAAAAGTGATCTTTTACGTAAACCGATTTTCAATGACATTAATAGTGCAAGGTATAAATGAGTTACACCCAAGGCACACAGAGTGCATGTGTAACATTCTTTCCAAGTTTCACTTCGGTTCTAATCATCTGTTGAAAATGAAAATCACTATTTTAATTATTCTAACTCTTCTTGTCACAACTAATGGTGAGTCTTTTTTTATACGAAAATTAACGAATTCAAACATGAATTTTCCGTTGGAAAATTTACATTTTTTTGGCAATTTAATATACCTTGAGCACAAGGTATATTTACAATTTTTTTAATAATAAATTGTAGTAAACCCTTATCATGATATCTTTATTTTTTTCTGTGATGTGCTTTATTTATTTTTTATACTATAGATATATATCATTTGCGAATTAGTACAATTTTCATAGTATATGATTATTAATTATCATTATTTTTATTATTATCATTAATTAATTATCATCATTATTAATTATCATTATTCCCTTAATATTTCATATACCAAAATCCTGTACAGAAAAAAAAATCCCGCTGATCTTCAACAAATTTCTTCTTTCACTTTCTACAGTGGAAAAATTAAGAATTTAATTTCTTTACAATATTTCTTTATTATATCGATGAAATGCATGAAATTTGCATATATTTATATAAATAAAAAAATACGATTCATACTGGAAGACTATAATAGAAAAAACGTGTACAAAGAAAAATGTAAAAATTGCGTTTATTTTACAATATTAGTGATAATCAAGTGATGTATGCTGCAAATATAAATTACGTCTACAACAACACGTGAGCTTAAAAATCACTAATATTCGTGGTGTGTAAACAGTTATTTAAACAACTCCAAAAAAAAAAGAATCCGTATTTTGTTTAAACCGAAGATTTTATTGGATATTTAAAGTGCGTATCTTCGCATCATGGTAAGAATTATTATACAAATTATCTAAACATCTAAAGCACCTTCGCACAATGTATAATAATATAATAATAATACATTATAATACAATATTAATTGCACAATTATAATATAATTATAATTGCACAAGCACACGCACCAAATGAACTAAAAAATTCCGCCTTTACATTCTCTGTCCTCAATACCGTTTTTTTTTAATTTTAGACATTGGAGAAATAATTCTTAGCATCAGGGCAACGATAAATTATTATTAGTATTAAAGTAATCTCTAAAACCGTTCTCTACTAGAAAATTACTATTCTCTCTTCATAGAAGTCTTTTTTTAAGAGGAATGTTTGTTGTTCTGGATTACAGCCTACCGGAGTCTTCGGAACTCTTCCTTGAAGCCACAAGCAGGAACTAACTTCTCAGAGAATGATCAGCGGATTTTTGGTGGAGAGGATGCATACATTGAAGAATTTCCTCACCAAGTATCTATACTAACTAAAGTTATATCACAGATAACAGAGACAGGGCAACCAGTATTGATGTTTTACTTGTGTGGAGGCAGCATTATATCTGAGAATTGGGTTCTCACTGCTGCTCATTGCATAAAAAGTAATTTTACAGAGTTTTATACAGTACGAAGTGGTTCGAGTTTTACAACAAAAGACGGTGCTGTTCATCAAATATCAGAGATAATTGTACACGAATCGTACGAGTCTCTTGCCGAAAGTGCTCACAATAATGATTTAGCTCTACTGAAAGTATATCCAAAATTTCAGCTGGATGGAAAAACCCGTCAAGCAATCAAACTCATTGATGCCGGAAAATATTTTAACCCAGGTACTATTGCTTGCGTTACTGGATGGGGAAGTTTAGGAAATAGTGTATTTGGTCCTTCGATGTTACAAAAGGTCTGTCTTCCACTAATATCATCTGAACAATGCAAATATCATTTTAATGTTCTACAAGGAGAAATATGTGCTGGAAACTCAGAAGTTGACGCTTGCCAAGGAGATTCAGGTGGTCCATTAGTGGTCGGCAATTTGCTTGTTGGTGTTGTGTCTCATGGAGGCGAATGTAGTCTACCTACGGAACCTGGAGTCTACGTTGATGTCGCTTATTATCGTAACTGGATAAAAGAAAAATCAGGAATTTAAAATAACAGCTGTATTTACCGTTAAAATAAGTTTTTTTCCTGTATGCACATTGTTCTGTATCATAAAATGGATTATCATATGAATTAGAAAAATCTGTTTCATTTTGGATTGCAGCCTCCAGATCTGTTCAGGACTCTCACCTAGTAGATAAACTAGAAGAACACACCTTCCCGAAGAGGGTGATGATTTACTTGATTAATTTTTGCACAGAGTTATTAGAATAATGAACACACCCTGCTGGAAATAAAGAGATAGAAAGAGATAGAACCTTTCTATCTCATTCAAGTATCCATTTTGCATCTCCAAAACGCTATCCCTTTCTATGAACCATTATATCTACGTGTCCGGTGATATCTTTCTCTTCCTATCCCTCAATCTATACCTGTGTCTGGTAATATCTATCTCTTCCTATCCCTCAGTCTATCTCTTTCTAGAAATAGCTATCTGTTTCTTAGAGTTCCTATTTCTGCGTCTGAGAGATTGAAAGGGACAGAAAAGTGTGATTAAATGAGATTGGAGCGAATTTTGATTGACAAGTAGATACAAAGGTATTGGCGATAATAGTAGAGAGATAGACAAGAATACAGAAGTGGGGATTGAAAGAGATAAGAACGAATTGACATTGACAAGCAGACGGAAAGGAATAGACTAGAATAGACGAAAAATAGGAAGGAATACAGATGTGGCAATTGAAAGAGATAGGCATGGATGAGGATTAAAAGGAGATAGAAAAGGATAGACAGATATAGACAGAGATAGAAAAAGATAGAGAAGTGGGGATTGAAAGAGATAGATGATTGACAATGAGATTAAAAAAGATAAACAGGGATGGACAAAAGATAGAAAGAGATAGGCGGAGATAGACAAGAGATAGAAAGATATAGACGGAGATAGACCAGATATAGAAAGGAATGAAAAACAAGAAATTCAAAGAGATAAGCGTGAATATAGATTGAAATAGCGATAGAAAGGGATATAGAACTGAAGATTAAAAGAGACTGGAGCGAATTTTGATTGACAAGAAGATAGAAATGTATTGTCGATAATAGGAAAGAGATAGCAGGAAAAAAGAAGTGGGGATTGAAAGAGATAGGCTTGGATTAGGATTGAAATGAAAGAGAATAGGAAAGGATAGACAGATATATACAGAAATAGAAAGAGATAGAGAAGTGGGGATCGAAAGAGATAGAGAAATGGGGATTGAAAGAGATAGGCGTTGAATTTGATTGATATGAAGATAAAAAGAGATAAGTGGAGATAGACAAGAGATAGAAAGATACAAGCGGGGATAGACAAGAAAGAGAAAGGGATAGAAAAGAAGAAATTCTAAGAGTTAAGCGTGAATGTGGAATGAAATTGGGATAGAAAGGGATATAGAACTGAAGATTAAAAGAGACTGGAGCGAATTTTGATTGACAAGAAGATAGAAATGTATTGTCGATAATAGGACAGAGATAGGCAGGAATACAGAAGTGGGTATTGAAAGAGATAAAAGCGAATTAAGATTGCGGAGAAGATATAAAGGGATAGACTAGAATAGGCGAAAAATAGGAAGGAATACAGATGTGGCGATTGAAAGAGATAGGCGTGGATGAGGATTGAAATGGAAATAGAAAGGGTAATAGAACTGAAGATTAAAAGAGATTGGAGCGAATTTTGATTGACATGAAGACAGAATGATATTGGCGATAGTAGGGGAGAGATAGACAGGAATAAGAAGTGGGGATTGAAAGAGATAAGAGAGAATTGAGACTGATAAGGAGGCAGAAAGTTATAGACTAGAATAGGCAAAAAATATGAAGAAATATAGTTGTGGCGATTGAAAGAGATAGACGTGGATGTAGATTGAAATAGAGATAGAAAAGTATAGACAGATATATGCAGAGATAGAAAGCAATAGAGAAGTGGAGATTGAAAGAGACAGGAGAGAACGATGATTGACAAAGAGATAGAAAGTGGGGATGGGCAAAAATAGAAAGAGATAGAGAAGTGAGGATTGAAAGAGATTAGTATTGATGTGGATTGAGATGGAGATAGAAAGAAATAAAGGGGATAGGCGAGAGATAGAAAGGGATAAATAATCGTTATCCCTTTCTATATTAGAAATAGAATCAGATAGAAAGGGATAAGATTTCTATCTCTTCACTCCCAGCAGGGCAAAGCTCCTTAGTTCTTTCCTACATCATTAACATAGTTAAAATACTTTTAAAAATTTGCTTTTTGACTTTATTTTTTGGGTTCTAGTAACTTTCTACTGTAATATTTATGAAAAAGCACTAGAATTGACTAAACCTTACACCTTCAGTTTCAACTATCACTTGTCATACTAGCAAACTGACCATCTTCTGATTTATAAGGAATTTTTATTTACTTCCTGCTTTCACTAACAATAAGTCTATTCAATACAATTTTAAGCAATTTTTTATTTTTCATTACAGCATCTTGGATTTCTCAAGACTCTAATTTAACTCTAACACCAAAGAACTCCTTTGAAAGTGATTCACGCATCGTTGGTGGCGTAAATGCAAATATCGATGAATTCCCCCACCAGGTATCTATCCAAAATTTCGGATCTCACATTTGTGGAGGCAGCATTATTTCCAGAAAGTGGGTTATCACTGCTGCACATTGTCTACAGAGTCCATTTGCAAAACTGTACAAGATACGAAGTGGTTCCAAATTTGTCAATCGTAGTGGTACCATTCACTCCATAACTAGGATAATTGTCCATGAACACTATAAAGAAATAGGAGTTTTGAATGACATAGCACTTATTAGAATAAATTCATACTTCAAGCTAAATAAAAGAAATCGTCGTACAATAAAACTCATAAATACGGGAGAAAAAGCCGACCCTGGTACTCTGGCTGATGTCATAGGGTGGGGAGCCAGAGAAGAAGATGGTTCTGTGTCGAAAATTTTACAGAAAACAAAAGTTCCGTTAGTCTCTATGGAAGAATGCGAATCCTACCTGGGCCCTTTACCGAAAGGACAAATTTGTGCTGGATACAAAAAAGGAGGTCGTGACTCCTGCCAAGGTGATTCAGGTGGTCCGTTGTCTGTGAATAATTTACTTATTGGCATTGTTTCGTGGGGATTTAAATGTGCTAAGCCTCGAAAACCTGGTGTCTACACTGAAGTAGCGTACTATCGGAATTGGATAAAGGAAAAGACTGGAATTTAATCCTGTTTTTTTAAATAAAGATCTAGTGATCATGCCAGTATCCGATTACCTAGTAAATACTTGATTTAATTCATTTGAAATAAACTGATAGCTAACAAAACTTTTCTACAAGAGGTTCTACTTTTCTCAAGTTATTTCTGTCAACAACTTGTCGCACGCCAGCGTACTTAATTATAACTTTATCTCGTTTTAACACTGTTCTTTCCAAATATATTTGTCTAAATAAACCTAGGCATCTGATTGGTAGTTTAGAGACAGACGTCAAGACTCTTAACCGAGCACCCCATTGGAGCTCACCCGCTTTGCTCTTAGCCAATCGTATTGTTACTTTCAGCGGCGCTCTTGGCCGTGGAGCTGCCTGAGCATTCGTGCGGAGTCGGGCTCACGATTGGCTCGTGCTGACTTTCGTCTCAACCAATCGTGGCGCTCGATTTCCCCCACTGGTGCACTAGTTCCCTGGCCAAAGGCTATAAGACGCGCTGTATTTCGCAGCTCGTTCTCTTTCTCGAGTTACGAGATCTCCTGCAAGGAACCCCTGCTCGACGGAGTAATTGACTTTAGAGTCTCGACGCTGCCTCGCACCATCGAATGCCTATTCCGACGAGGTTTCATCAATCGCATCTTTTATTTTTGTCTACCAGAAAACAATCTATTCTAATCCTTTCCTTTATTCTAAAACCCAACGTCGAGTTCTCGAGTACCCTCCGGGGAACCGGGGAGGGTGATAGAAAATCCATCCGCAGTTCTTCACGGGAACCGAATTTATGCCTGCATAAAACCGAGTTCTCACTGGGAACGCGAACCCTTAGAATATTCTCCTATATGTGACGACTTCATCAAATTGGATTAATTAGTGTAGTGAATATTAGTGAAAATTAGTGTTACGAGTGTGAAAAAGGCAAATGCCACCTACGAATGCCGTGACGAAAGTTCGCCCGCGTCCCAGCCTAAAGAAACGGCTTAACGTTTCGACGACGACGAGCTTTGGAGGCTCTTAAGCGCGCTCCTCCGGGTACCCAGATAGAGATTCCGGACAGTTATCGCCGTGATTACGCCGGGAAAGCATCTACATCGAGCAACCCTCCCCCTATCGTAGAGCAACCGGTCTCTCGTCCGAGTCGTTCCTCGACTACGCCGCGCTTCTTCCTAGATGACATCATCGGGGCGGATTGTTTCACACTACACAACGGGTTGCCTATGACGCCCGGCAAAAGTCTCGAGTTCCATCCGCGTATCACCGAAGTGAGAAGTTTACGTCCGGAACCAACGGTGGTAGTGGCAAAGGAAAATTATAGTGATAGCGATGACGTCCTAGAGATCCAGGCTTCGCCAATCAAACCTTCCCCCCCAAAAGGGATCGCGATACGGGACTCGCGTATAGTCGATTCACGGTATCTCATCCTTTCATCGCCTCGCAAGTATGCTCCTTCTAAATCTCGTATCACACGATTAAACTGCGCGCGCACTGTTCCAGCTCCGGCGAATTTCCAACCTTTGGCAGGTGATTCGCAAAATTCGCCACCGGAGAAACGACGTATTAGATCGGTGGTCACCGTCCCGACCAAGTTACCTCGAAGACAGCTTTTTTGATGGAGCTTTACATCAGTTCTTTTAAGAACTCCCCTTTTTTTTATTTAAATCAAACGGTTCTTTTTAGAATCCAAATCCAATCTGCCCTTTTCAGGGCCCCAACTATTTTAAACGTAAGGAAACAGGAGTTTACAGGCACTGTGAACCCACATTTTGTATTTCCCTTGTAATCCAACTTCCATGTTCCTACGTCCGGAGCTTACATTAAATTGTACAACCCACGCAACAATTGTATCTTCCTTCCCATTCTTTACTTAAAATAAGAACTAAATAGATGGCTACAAACTCTGCTCAACAAATTTCTGAACCATGTCCAGAACAAAGAGTCAGGGACATTTCGACACACGGATCCTGACCAGTGCTCGCAGATTTGAAACGAGACGAACTTGACACAATGAAAGGTCTATGTCCGTGTGAAATAAGTAGGAGACCGTAATGATTGCGCGCGCAGTAAATTCTCCTCTTCTGAGTTTGAAAACCCGAAGATGTACGATTGCCTTCGGAAGACTTCGGGCGGTCTATGCTATTTATATCTCCTAGATTCACATATGAAGGAAAATTGAAGAAATTTCGATTTTAATATTTCGATGCGTTTTGATGTTGAGGTTAGGTTCTTCAGGTGGAGAATATTAATATTAATACTATTATATATATTATTAATGTTAATATTAGGATTATATTACAATAGAATAAATTAAAATATCCATTTATTTCTATTTGGATCTACAAATTGAATGAAATTCAAGAAATTGGTTATTTTAATGATTTGAATATTTCGCGCGATTCTTATA